>JAHPZR010010224.1:0-16376 GCA_019787425.1 Platygyra sinensis
TTCTAGTTCTTCTAGTTCTTCTTCTAGTTCTAGTTCTTCTTCTTCTAGTTCTAGTTCTTCTTCTTCTAGTTCTTCTTCTAGTTCTAGTTCTTCTTATTCTAGTTCTAATTCTATTTCTTCTAGTTCAAGTTCTTCTTCTTCTAGTTCTTCTTCTAGTTCTTCTTCTAGTTCTTCTTCTTCTTCTTCTTCTTCTTCTTCTTCTTCTTCTTCTTCTTCTAGTTCTTCTTCTAGTTCTAGTTCTTCTTCTAGTTCTAGTTCTTCTTCTAGTTCTAGTTTTTCTTCTAATTCTAGTTTTTCTTCTAGTTCTAGTTTTTCTTCTAGTTCTAGTTCTTCTTCTAGTTCTAGTTTTTCTTCTAGTTCTTCTTCTAGTTCTAGTTTTTCTTCTAGTTCTTCTTCTAGTTCTAGTTCTTCTCCTAGTTCTTCTTCAAATGAATATTACAGTGCTATTTCTTGTTCATCTTATCACATCTTGCAAGACACACGAACGATCGAAAACTGAAGATGTGCTCCTTAATCAGTGTGGTCTTCCAAATAACATAAATTATGAATAAAATAGTTAGGTTCCTATTACTGAATAATGATTTACGACAGCACTGGTTGTGCGAGTGTTTACAGTCAGCAGGACGTCAAGCTCTTATAAAGTACGACATTACCGATCTTATTCACCAGCAAATTAAAAAGTGTACGTGTTTCACTTCAGGAAATACCCACTGCCCTATACGCACTCTTAAACATTAAACGGAAGTTTTTATTTTGTTCTCTGTAGTGTTTTTGTTCACAACCGGAGGTGGGAAACCATTTTTATTAGCCAATGAATTTTAATAAGGTAGCATGCCAAGATGCACGTGAATCGGTGATTCTGGTGTTGTGTTGGCAAAAATGCTGTAGAAGTGTTTATTTTTTAAGGACGACCCTTACTGAGCAACTCAACATCCCGTTTGAACAATTTCTTTCCAAGTAAACTGTGAAAGAATAATCAGTTAATAGCCTTATCTTGAGTAGTGCTCCACCGCTTGAGTACTTGATAAAGACATGGACTTAGTAAAATTTCTCAGTCAAGATAGAAAATTCATACCAATCCTGACAAAACACAGAAATATTCCAAAAGCCACAAAGACGGTTACCTTATAGAAACTTGACGAATTTCTTCTACGCTCAAAGGAATTTCAAGTCCGCTCAATCGATTTCCCACAAAAGGAATGACAAGAAAATAACCGATTAAAAAAAAAAAAAAACTTACTCTGCGATCATTCCCTCCCTCCCTGTACTCAGACGCTCGATAAAATAAAGTCTGGTTTATTGATAAAATCGTCGCGCTTAGACATGGCGAATCGGTTTATTTGTCTGTCTGGTGGACGCGTGAAATCGGCTTTCATTCAAGATCTACTGTAGTAAAAAAAAAATTGGTGATCGAGTGCAATCAGTTACCAACTATATAATCAAATTTACATATAAACAATTTTGTAGCTGTGTTGCTGGATCAGTTTTCGTTTGTGAGAAGGACCACACTGACCATAATAGTTTGCAAGTAACGAATTAAGTCTTGTCCCTTCTTTTCTTTCAGCATGTATTTTATGAGCTTTTATCTCGCATCCTGCTAACATGCAATAGCAGCCTGTAAAGAAACTGAATGAGCCAAAGAACCTTTTTTTGTACTTCTTAATTCACTATCAATCAAAAACGAAATAAGGTTGTTTTCTTGTAATATCTTCCCATTAAATCTACACTGAAGAAACGCATTTATTTACAGTTCGCTCTTTATACAATGGAAAGTAGATATCCGCCTGTGGCGAGAAATACAACCAAACATGCAACATCATACAATATGCATGGGAACTAATAAAGTGAGCGATTGAACGATCTCTCACGGCAGGGTGGGATATATGTTTACTTAAGATAACTATTGACAGAAGAAATAACAAGAGAAGATGAAAGCAATTTTTGGACTGACAATGCTTGAAACATTTTTGACAAGCATTTTATATTGGAAACTTTTGTTTGGGTAAAATGGTCATTCAACTCTTGAATTCGTTGGCAGTTTTTTGCTTAGGAACTGACATCCAAGGCAGTTTTCAATTAAAATTGATGCCCTTGGATTTTGAATTTCAGGAGAGCTTTTAAAAACGAGAGGTAAAAATATCGACCTAGTATAAGAAACGGATAATTAAACTCCATAGCTTCATCGTAAATGAATCCGGCACGGTTTTACATTGCGAAAATTAAGAAAGATTTTTTTCCTTTTTCACTTGCAGAAAATAATAATCGTGAAATCAGTTTGAGCGAGAGAAAGTAAAAAAGATGTACTGATCATCGATCAAAAGATGTGATTGCTTTGACAATTTTTAAACTAGAAAAAGGATATTACAGTTTAGATTTTAGACAATGTAACTTCAGTGTTTGCTTAAGTTCGTCACGACACAAAGAAGATTAATGAAGAGCTGTTGGGTAAAAATATGTTTTTTTTTGTTTTGTGGACGTTATCAAATCGAACAATGTCTACTCTTCTGCTTAAAAGTGTTCGCATTCACCTAGATAGATAACAGTTAAAAATCGGATAAAATTTTTTTCTTCAATAAAGATGATAAAGTTTATTATGTTTCAATACTGACAAGTTTACAGAGTATACAACATGGAGTAACGGAAATTCAAAATCAATTACTTTTTTACGGCTGAAGGGGGTGGATAAACATATAAATGGATCACCTAGCCTGAGGCATTGGGTTTCGTGCGTGGATTTTTAAACATTTTCCTCACTTACTACTAATGTGTGACACGGCTTTCAATACACTGTGTTTACATATCGTGCAGTTACGATTTACAAAAACTGGGTGCGCAATACCATCTTTTCAAGCTTATTATAATAAATTGCTTTCTGCTGGAAAATGCAACACCTGCCAACGAAGGCTTTTTAAAGGACTTATTTTACAGCGAATCAATCTAATGATATTGTGTGATGCTTAATAGAACGTACAAGCTCCAGTGTAAAGTTTCGTAATGTTCCTCTTTATGAAACTATAATACATTACTCTGTGATTCGTTTCCCTCTTTAGGTATATTGTAAATTCGAGGGCACGCGAGGGCGCACGCGCGTCAAAGCAAGTCCTCCATGAGTACCATCTCGGCCAATTGCCGACCCTACGTTGGACTGCGGAGCAACTCTATTCCTGCGACAACGACACAATAAAATGTCTTTAAATCCTTTGCGAAAGTTAGAATTAAATATCGCATATATAGTGGGATTTATCGCACTGTTTGCGTGACCAAGAAAGTAACCCATGAAACTGAGAACCGCCGGAGGACCGCAAGGAAAGTTCTCTTTATCGAAGAAAACAATGAACTGGCTAATGTAGACGGGTAGCCAACACAATGCAAAAAGAATCACCACTGTCATCAGCATAATTAAAACTTTCTTCTTCGATTTATCAGAGCGTCGTTGATTTTCGGCGGTTTGATTACCCGGGACTTTTCTTACCCAAAGTTTGATAACGATAAAGCTATACAGTAACGACATAGTTAGTACTGGAACAAGGTAAAAAACGACGAAGATAACAATGGTAAAATGTTTAGATGCCTCCTCTGTGAAAGCCGGCGTCCAAATCTCCAAGCAGTACCATTCTCCCATGTGCATGATGACTTTCTGAGCGTAAAGAATCGGAGAATTGACTGCAATGCCTACGATCCACACAACCACCATTATACCGTATGATACCTGAAAAGTCACGTATCGCCTCAAAGGATACACAATTGCCAAAAACCGGTCAAAAGCAATTGCTGTCAAAGTCAGAACTGAGCTTGCGATCGAGAGTAATTGGGTAAATGGGATGATCTTGCATAATATGTCAGAGAATACCCCATTTGACCAATCTATACGTCCTGTCACAAGCAGTTTAATGGTCACTGGCATGCTAAAGGCTGTAATCAGAAGGTCTGCCACGGCCATATTTACTATGAGATAATTTGTGACAGTTCGCATTTGCCTGTTTATAATAACGACGCATATGACCAAAGCGTTACCGATCAGTGAACCGAACATGATGATGAAGTAGGCAGTGGTCTTGATAACTTGTTCAGTCGGTGAATCGGGGTCATATGTGCATTGCGGTACGTTGTCGCTCGCGTTCGTGGCCATTGCGTGTAGAAAGAACGCCTTGCCACGATTCGTCCACCGGTCGTGCTGATAATCTTTCAATGAAGATGTACCTTTTTGAATTCTATTAGCAAGTAGTTGATAAGTGGATTTAGCACGTCGCACTCTCTGAAGTCTGTAAACTTTCCTTTCCAATTAAAGCTTGAAATCCTGTCGTCTTCAGCCGCTCTCAGTGTTAGATGAAGTCTGCTGATCAATCAAGGAAACAGTGCTCTATATAAACGCATACCCTTCTGGAAACCCAGAGTCTACGTCAACTCAAAAACATCGGTCAATCAAATATGCTGCTTGACACGCCAAATTCATTTCCATTTAGATAATTAAACTACTCCGTCAGTTCCGTTCTCTTGTCGTAATAAATTCCTTTAGCCTTTTGCCTTTGATGTGGGTAATTTAATCTAGTTGTTGAATACCTAAGACGCTAGCCAGTTTCTAAATCCGGATATCGAAATGTTTTCTTGTCACGAAGCACTGTTTCTAAGTTATCACAAAGTTATTCAACAGATCGCTCCTATTGTTCCACTTGACTACCGAGTAACCTTAGACTTGACATATTCTCAAAGAAGCGACGTTTTTGTTTTTTGATTATACGAACATGTTGTGCAACTTTTTGAATGTAAAACGTTAATGATTTTCTTTGCCCTGCTAGAAGATACGTGGTGGCACGCATTCCTCTAACACGATTATCGTATTTGTTCGTATGACCTTTTAGCCTTTTAGATGGATGTTCTGCTTTTCTGATCTGAGCTATAAAGTATCTTTTTATCTGTCCGGCTAATGCGCGCGGAACCTAATTACAGAAGCACAACTACATTCACAGTCGCTGTGATGTTCTGAGATGAATGGACACAATCAAAGCTTGTCAAATAAAAACGACAACAGGTTCAGAGCGAGCTGGTTCTGAAAGTGATCACAACATACAGCATACCATTTCAGTTCGATTGAAAACTTTTGCTCCTTTTCTGTTCTCTTACTAACGATTTAAGCTTAGCTTTCAAGAGCAATTTCATGTCTCCGGCGATGAGGTGATAAGCGTACAAAAGGGACAGGGTTTAATTCAATATCGGAGCCACTTCAATTCAGTTTGTTTGTCAGGAGTTGTTTGAGTGAGTCGCCACAGAAACAAGGTTGTATAAAGTATTTTGTTGACCCTGGGGTGACGAAAGGTGGCATCAGTAAATAGAGGGCAGAAATCGCTTATGAGAATTGATAAAAAAAAACGCCGAAGCTTCAAAATATTGACTCTGAAAACAATTCTAAAGGTGTGAGAAACACGGATTTCCTTTGAAAAACGCTCGATAATTACTCGGATTAAGCGTCTCAACCAAAAACTGCCTATTTACGTCTAATTGTCTCGCGTTGAAGGAATATCAGAAAAAATTCTGCTTTAATAACACGCTTTTGGCGGATTGAATGCAGTTAATTGCGTAAAAAGTATTCACATTATACGGGCTGAACTCTTCATCAAAGGCGGTGTACTGTACAAAGAATACCTTATTTGTTCTCAGATTAAAATCTTTTGAAAATTTTAACATTGCTTTCATGGAATGACGGCATAGGACGGATGATTGGATCAGAATTTAATATCAAGGCTGCAACTCCTAACAAGGTAAATATGGTTGCTAAACGCCGCATAGCAGGCTTTTAATTTTGGGAAAGCCAATGAAGTCCTTTTTGCTCGCTAATTGTAAGTGAAAAATTATAAATGGTAGCGAATTCTAGTTCTAGTCAGACATAGGGTTGAATGTACGCCTCGTGAAGGAGTTTTCATGGTTCAAAGAATCAAAATATGAACCTAGCGATAGACAAGAGCTTGTCAATTATAAACACCAGTGATAATGGATGTGTAACACATGCACTAGGTAAATAAGGTCAGGTAAGGTATCGACCAGCGCCCAGAGCCTTTGTCTTGTTGCTGCTGCAGGAAATTGTTTCACAGTAATTAATAGGAAATGACAATGCAAACAGTTCCATCACGTGCACCAAGACTTATTTTTTCGCTCGTTATCCCACCCTTGCGCTGAAGATAAAGACTTCTTTAATTTGATCTTGCGCGTCAGTCACGCCCTCAATCTCGTTCCCAGAGCTCCCAGAGCATTCGTTACCCTTGTCCAGCGATGCTCGATTATCACCGCTGTTCGCGAAAGGAGCCCGCACTACTCGAGAAATAGGGGGAAATCCAGCAGCGGTGGTCAAACACAAAAATTAGGCCGGTGGATCAAAAAAGAGAAACTTGGTAGCAATTGTCATACTAGTCGGGACTCCATCAGGAAGGCTCGTGAGGCATTCCTCATACACAGAGGAAAAACACTGGAGCCTGCAGGCCTTAACAGAAGAGATGAAATGTAATTTAATTTAGCAGTTTTTAATTTTCTTTTGTTTATTTTACCTTGTTATCATGTATTATTACCTTTTATGCATTTCCTTTTTTATTAATGTTACACATCACGTAGCCTTTGTATGTCATTTCCGGTGAATATAAAGATCTGTAAGCAGCATTTATCCATTCAATAAACCTGAAGAAGGCTGGTGTTGGCCAGCCGAAATATTGTAACAACGCCTATGTCCACGTTGTCTTGACCAACCTTTGCAGTATATTTTATATTTTCTTTGCATAAGCGGCGTACACACAAAACATAACTCTTCAGACAATTGCCTATAGCTATACCCATTTCAGTCCCCAGTTCCACCTGAAAGTGTAGAATTTCCGGATCAATATCAGTATGGCGACTGCGCACCTACCCCTCCCCTAACCTAACATGTTATAATAAGTTCATAAGCTAGTGTTACAGTTGGGTTAGGGGAGGGGTAAGTGCGCAGTTGCCCAGATACTGATATTGAACCCCGGGGGGAGGGGTACTCCCTATAGAGGCCTATACGGGGAGGCTCCGCCCGAAATTAAAGGGGTACTTTTTTAAGGCTTCAGGTATGTAAAAGGTTAGGGTTTTTAACAAGTTGAGGTATATAAAAGGGTAGGGAAATCGGTGTTTTAGGTATTTAAGAGGGCCTTTAATTACAATATTTCAAATAGACGCCCCTTATGGCTGTATCGGTTTATTTATTAAGGACTACATGAAAATGACAACAAGACTTCCTAAATTAAGTATGCAAAAGGGGTACCTTTCTGCAATAAAAGGTATACAAAAGGGGTACCTTTTCTGCCAAAATGGTATATAAAAGGGTAAGGGGTTGGACCTCGGGGCGGAGCATCCCCTTATTACAATTTGTTAAGTACCCCCCCCCCCCGGTTATGGAACCGAATTTCCTCATATATGAGGCAGTTTTGTCGAGAACTGCGTGCACCCAGCGTCCCTTATTAACCGCTACGTGCAGATCTGGGTCCGTCAGACTTGCTACGCGTTTATTAGTCGACGTGCTCTAATTAGGACCAAACATCTTTCTCATATCTCTGACTATCTTCAATGTCGTTTGGCCATACCGCTCAAAAACAGTATCGTATGAACTCTCGTAGCTTGATAAAGAAAATAATAACAAACAAGGTAAATATCAAGCTAAATAATCAAGCTATGACGGCCTAAGAACAAGAGTTTATACGATACTGTTTTAGAGCGGTATGGCCAAACGACATTGAACATAGTCAGAGATATGAGAAAGATGTTTGGTCCTAATTAGAGCACGTCGACTAATAAACGCGTAGCAAGTCTGACGGACCCAGATCTGCACGTAGCGGTTAATAAGGGACGCTGGGTGCACGCAGTTCTCGACAAAACTGCCTCATATATGAGGAAATTCGGTTCCATAACCGGGGGGGGGGGGTACTTAACAAATTGTAATAAGGGGATGCTCCGCCCCGAGGTCCAACCCCTTACCCTTTTATATACCATTTTGGCAGAAAAGGTACCCCTTTTGTATACCTTTTATTGCAGAAAGGTACCCCTTTTGCATACTTAATTTAGGAAGTCTTGTTGTCATTTTCATGTAGTCCTTAATAAATAAACCGATACAGCCATAAGGGGCGTCTATTTGAAATATTGTAATTAAAGGCCCTCTTAAATACCTAAAACACCGATTTCCCTACCCTTTTATATACCTCAACTTGTTAAAAACCCTAACCTTTTACATACCTGAAGCCTTAAAAAAGTACCCCTTTAATTTCGGGCGGAGCCTCCCCGTATAGGCCTCTATAGGGAGTACCCCTCCCCCCGGGGTTCAATATCAGTATCTGGGCAACTGCGCACTTACCCCTCCCCTAACCCAACTGTAACACTAGCTTATGAACTTATTATAACATGTTAGGTTAGGGGAGGGGTAGGTGCGCAGTCGCCATACTGATATTGATCCGGAAATTCTACACTTTCAGGTGGAACTGGGGACTGAAATGGGTATAGCTATAGGCAATTGTCTGAAGAGTTATGTTTTGTGTGTACGCCGCTTATGCAAAGAAAATATAAAATATACTGCAAAGGTTGGTCAAGACAACGTGGACATAGGCGTTGTTACAATATTTCGGCTGGCCAACACCAGCCTTCTTCAGGTTTATTGAATGGATAAATGCTGCTTACAGATCTTTATATTCACCGGAAATGACATACAAAGGCTACGTGATGTGTAACATTAATAAAAAAGGAAATGCATAAAAGGTAATAATACATGATAACAAGGTAAAATAAACAAAAGAAAATTAAAAACTGCTAAATTAAATTACATTTCATCTCTTCTGTTAAGGCCTGCAGGCTCCAGTGTTTTTCCTCTGTGTATGAGGAATGCCTCACGAGCCTTCCTGATGGAGTCCCGACTAGTATGACAATTGCTACCAAGTTTCTCTTTTTTGATCCACCGGCCTAATTTTTGTGTTTGACCACCGCTGCTGGATTTCCCCCTATTTCTCGAGTAGTGCGGGCTCCTTTCGCGAACAGCGGTGATAATCGAGCATCGCTGGACAAGGGTAACGAATGCTCTGGGAGCTCTGGGAACGAGATTGAGGGCGTGACTGACGCGCAAGATCAAATTAAAGAAGTCTTTATCTTCAGCGCAAGGGTGGGATAACGAGCGAAAAAATAAGTCTTGGTGCACGTGATGGAACTGTTTGCATTGTCATTTCCTATTAATTACTGTGAAACAATTTCCTGCAGCAGCAACAAGACAAAGGCTCTGGGCGCTGGTCGATACCTTACCTGACCTTATTTACCTAGTGCATGTGTTACACATCCATTATCACTGGTGTTTATAATTGACAAGCTCTTGTCTATCGCTAGGTTCATATTTTGATTCTTTGAACCATGAAAACTCCTTCACGAGGCGTACATTCAACCCTATGTCTGACTAGAACTAGAATTCGCTACCATTTATAATTTTTCACTTACAATTAGCGAGCAAAAAGGACTTCATTGGCTTTCCCAAAATTAAAAGCCTGCTATGCGGCGTTTAGCAACCATATTTACCTTGTTAGGAGTTGCAGCCTTGATATTAAATTCTGATCCAATCATCCGTCCTATGCCGTCATTCCATGAAAGCAATGTTAAAATTTTCAAAAGATTTTAATCTGAGAACAAATAAGGTATTCTTTGTACAGTACACCGCCTTTGATGAAGAGTTCAGCCCGTATAATGTGAATACTTTTTACGCAATTAACTGCATTCAATCCGCCAAAAGCGTGTTATTAAAGCAGAATTTTTTCTGATATTCCTTCAACGCGAGACAATTAGACGTAAATAGGCAGTTTTTGGTTGAGACGCTTAATCCGAGTAATTATCGAGCGTTTTTCAAAGGAAATCCGTGTTTCTCACACCTTTAGAATTGTTTTCAGAGTCAATATTTTGAAGCTTCGGCGTTTTTTTTTATCAATTCTCATAAGCGATTTCTGCCCTCTATTTACTGATGCCACCTTTCGTCACCCCAGGGTCAACAAAATACTTTATACAACCTTGTTTCTGTGGCGACTCACTCAAACAACTCCTGACAAACAAACTGAATTGAAGTGGCTCCGATATTGAATTAAACCCTGTCCCTTTTGTACGCTTATCACCTCATCGCCGGAGACATGAAATTGCTCTTGAAAGCTAAGCTTAAATCGTTAGTAAGAGAACAGAAAAGGAGCAAAAGTTTTCAATCGAACTGAAATGGTATGCTGTATGTTGTGATCACTTTCAGAACCAGCTCGCTCTGAACCTGTTGTCGTTTTTATTTGACAAGCTTTGATTGTGTCCATTCATCTCAGAACATCACAGCGACTGTGAATGTAGTTGTGCTTCTGTAATTAGGTTCCGCGCGCATTAGCCGGACAGATAAAAAGATACTTTATAGCTCAGATCAGAAAAGCAGAACATCCATCTAAAAGGCTAAAAGGTCATACGAACAAATACGATAATCGTGTTAGAGGAATGCGTGCCACCACGTATCTTCTAGCAGGGCAAAGAAAATCATTAACGTTTTACATTCAAAAAGTTGCACAACATGTTCGTATAATCAAAAAACAAAAACGTCGCTTCTTTGAGAATATGTCAAGTCTAAGGTTACTCGGTAGTCAAGTGGAACAATAGGAGCGATCTGTTGAATAACTTTGTGATAACTTAGAAACAGTGCTTCGTGACAAGAAAACATTTCGATATCCGGATTTAGAAACTGGCTAGCGTCTTAGGTATTCAACAACTAGATTAAATTACCCACATCAAAGGCAAAAGGCTAAAGGAATTTATTACGACAAGAGAACGGAACTGACGGAGTAGTTTAATTATCTAAATGGAAATGAATTTGGCGTGTCAAGCAGCATATTTGATTGACCGATGTTTTTGAGTTGACGTAGACTCTGGGTTTCCAGAAGGGTATGCGTTTATATAGAGCACTGTTTCCTTGATTGATCAGCAGACTTCATCTAACACTGAGAGCGGCTGAAGACGACAGGATTTCAAGCTTTAATTGGAAAGGAAAGTTTACAGACTTCAGAGAGTGCGACGTGCTAAATCCACTTATCAACTACTTGCTAATAGAATTCAAAAAGGTACATCTTCATTGAAAGATTATCAGCACGACCGGTGGACGAATCGTGGCAAGGCGTTCTTTCTACACGCAATGGCCACGAACGCGAGCGACAACGTACCGCAATGCACATATGACCCCGATTCACCGACTGAACAAGTTATCAAGACCACTGCCTACTTCATCATCATGTTCGGTTCACTGATCGGTAACGCTTTGGTCATATGCGTCGTTATTATAAACAGGCAAATGCGAACTGTCACAAATTATCTCATAGTAAATATGGCCGTGGCAGACCTTCTGATTACAGCCTTTAGCATGCCAGTGACCATTAAACTGCTTGTGACAGGACGTATAGATTGGTCAAATGGGGTATTCTCTGACATATTATGCAAGATCATCCCATTTACCCAATTACTCTCGATCGCAAGCTCAGTTCTGACTTTGACAGCAATTGCTTTTGACCGGTTTTTGGCAATTGTGTATCCTTTGAGGCGATACGTGACTTTTCAGGTATCATACGGTATAATGGTGGTTGTGTGGATCGTAGGCATTGCAGTCAATTCTCCGATTCTTTACGCTCAGAAAGTCATCATGCACATGGGAGAATGGTACTGCTTGGAGATTTGGACGCCGGCTTTCACAGAGGAGGCATCTAAACATTTTACCATTGTTATCTTCGTCGTTTTTTACCTTGTTCCAGTACTAACTATGTCGTTACTGTATAGCTTTATCGTTATCAAACTTTGGGTAAGAAAAGTCCCGGGTAATCAAACCGCCGAAAATCAACGACGCTCTGATAAATCGAAGAAGAAAGTTTTAATTATGCTGATGACAGTGGTGATTCTTTTTGCATTGTGTTGGCTACCCGTCTACATTAGCCAGTTCATTGTTTTCTTCGATAAAGAGAACTTTCCTTGCGGTCCTCCGGCGGTTCTCAGTTTCATGGGTTACTTTCTTGGTCACGCAAACAGTGCGATAAATCCCACTATATATGCGATATTTAATTCTAACTTTCGCAAAGGATTTAAAGACATTTTATTGTGTCGTTGTCGCAGGAATAGAGTTGCTCCGCAGTCCAACGTAGGGTCGGCAATTGGCCGAGATGGTACTCATGGAGGACTTGCTTTGACGCGCGTGCGCCCTCGCGTGCCCTCGAATTTACAATATACCTAAAGAGGGAAACGAATCACAGAGTAATGTATTATAGTTTCATAAAGAGGAACATTACGAAACTTTACACTGGAGCTTGTACGTTCTATTAAGCATCACACAATATCATTAGATTGATTCGCTGTAAAATAAGTCCTTTAAAAAGCCTTCGTTGGCAGGTGTTGCATTTTCCAGCAGAAAGCAATTTATTATAATAAGCTTGAAAAGATGGTATTGCGCACCCAGTTTTTGTAAATCGTAACTGCACGATATGTAAACACAGTGTATTGAAAGCCGTGTCACACATTAGTAGTAAGTGAGGAAAATGTTTAAAAATCCACGCACGAAACCCAATGCCTCAGGCTAGGTGATCCATTTATATGTTTATCCACCCCCTTCAGCCGTAAAAAAGTAATTGATTTTGAATTTCCGTTACTCCATGTTGTATACTCTGTAAACTTGTCAGTATTGAAACATAATAAACTTTATCATCTTTATTGAAGAAAAAAATTTTATCCGATTTTTAACTGTTATCTATCTAGGTGAATGCGAACACTTTTAAGCAGAAGAGTAGACATTGTTCGATTTGATAACGTCCACAAAACAAAAAAAACATATTTTTACCCAACAGCTCTTCATTAATCTTCTTTGTGTCGTGACGAACTTAAGCAAACACTGAAGTTACATTGTCTAAAATCTAAACTGTAATATCCTTTTTCTAGTTTAAAAATTGTCAAAGCAATCACATCTTTTGATCGATGATCAGTACATCTTTTTTACTTTCTCTCGCTCAAACTGATTTCACGATTATTATTTTCTGCAAGTGAAAAAAGGAAAAAAATCTTTCTTAATTTTCGCAATGTAAAACCGTGCCGGATTCATTTACGATGAAGCTATGGAGTTTAATTATCCGTTTCTTATACTAGGTCGATATTTTTACCTCTCGTTTTTAAAAGCTCTCCTGAAATTCAAAATCCAAGGGCATCAATTTTAATTGAAAACTGCCTTGGATGTCAGTTCCTAAGCAAAAAACTGCCAACGAATTCAAGAGTTGAATGACCATTTTACCCAAACAAAAGTTTCCAATATAAAATGCTTGTCAAAAATGTTTCAAGCATTGTCAGTCCAAAAATTGCTTTCATCTTCTCTTGTTATTTCTTCTGTCAATAGTTATCTTAAGTAAACATATATCCCACCCTGCCGTGAGAGATCGTTCAATCGCTCACTTTATTAGTTCCCATGCATATTGTATGATGTTGCATGTTTGTTTGTATTTCTCGCCACAGGCGGATATCTACTTTCCATTGTATAAAGAGCGAACTGTAAATAAATGCGTTTCTTCAGTGTAGATTTAATGGGAAGATATTACAAGAAAACAACCTTATTTCGTTTTTGATTGATAGTGAATTAAGAAGTACAAAAAAGGTTCTTTGGCTCATTCAGTTTCTTTACAGGCTGCTATTGCATGTTAGCAGGATGCGAGATAAAAGCTCATAAAATACATGCTGAAAGAAAAGAAGGGACAAGACTTAATTCGTTACTTGCAAACTATTATGGTCAGTGTGGTCCTTCTCACAAACGAAAACTGATCCAGCAACACAGCTACAAAATTGTTTATATGTAAATTTGATTATATAGTTGGTAACTGATTGCACTCGATCACCAATTTTTTTTTTACTACAGTAGATCTTGAATGAAAGCCGATTTCACGCGTCCACCAGACAGACAAATAAACCGATTCGCCATGTCTAAGCGCGACGATTTTATCAATAAACCAGACTTTATTTTATCGAGCGTCTGAGTACAGGGAGGGAGGGAATGATCGCAGAGTAAGTTTTTTTTTTTTTTTAATCGGTTATTTTCTTGTCATTCCTTTTGTGGGAAATCGATTGAGCGGACTTGAAATTCCTTTGAGCGTAGAAGAAATTCGTCAAGTTTCTATAAGGTAACCGTCTTTGTGGCTTTTGGAATATTTCTGTGTTTTGTCAGGATTGGTATGAATTTTCTATCTTGACTGAGAAATTTTACTAAGTCCATGTCTTTATCAAGTACTCAAGCGGTGGAGCACTACTCAAGATAAGGCTATTAACTGATTATTCTTTCACAGTTTACTTGGAAAGAAATTGTTCAAACGGGATGTTGAGTTGCTCAGTAAGGGTCGTCCTTAAAAAATAAACACTTCTACAGCATTTTTGCCAACACAACACCAGAATCACCGATTCACGTGCATCTTGGCATGCTACCTTATTAAAATTCATTGGCTAATAAAAATGGTTTCCCACCTCCGGTTGTGAACAAAAACACTACAGAGAACAAAATAAAAACTTCCGTTTAATGTTTAAGAGTGCGTATAGGGCAGTGGGGTATTTCCTGAAGTGAAACACGTACACTTTTTAATTTGCTGGTGAATAAGATCGGTAATGTCGTACTTTATAAGAGCTTGACGTCCTGCTGACTGTAAACACTCGCACAACCAGTGCTGTCGTAAATCATTATTCAGTAATAGGAACCTAACTATTTTATTCATAATTTATGTTATTTGGAAGACCACACTGATTAAGGAGCACATCTTCAGTTTTCGATCGTTCGTGTGTCTTGCAAGATGTGATAAGATGAACAAGAAATAGCACTGTAATATTCATTTGAAGAAGAACTAGGAGAAGAACTAGAACTAGAAGAAGAACTAGAAGAAAAACTAGAACTAGAAGAAGAACTAGAAGAAAAACTAGAACTAGAAGAAGAACTAGAACTAGAAGAAAAACTAGAACTAGAAGAAAAACTAGAATTAGAAGAAAAACTAGAACTAGAAGAGAAACTAGAACTAGAAGAAGAACTAGAACTAGAAGAAGAACTAGAAGAAGAAGAAGAAGAAGAAGAAGAAGAAGAAGAAGAAGAAGAAGAACTAGAAGAAGAACTAGAAGAAGAACTAGAAGAAGAAGAACTTGAACTAGAAGAAATAGAATTAGAACTAGAATAAGAAGAACTAGAACTAGAAGAAGAACTAGAAGAAGAAGAACTAGAACTAGAAGAAGAAGAACTAGAACTAGAAGAAGAACTAGAAGAACTAGAAGAATCGTTTCCCAAAAATCTTGTTCCTCTTCAAACTTTCAATTTATCTGTGCAATTAACCATTTGATGCTCATTATATTAGTGTTGTCTGATAAGACAAAGTGTAAAAACGGCGTTTGGGCACTTTTTCAAGGAAAATTGAAGTTGCCATTTATTTTTAAGAGCAATAGAGTGTGGTTTTGCATCTGAATTATGGGAACGACAAAAACAGGCCCAAACGTTCCTTCTCCGTTCAGTCTTCATTAAATCCGCGAAACCTGCCATGTTAAGAAAAAAATGCTGAATGTCGACCAGCTTTAAAGAAAGAAGTGCAAAAAATAACAGACCTGGCTCATTGCCATCAAATCCGTGATATCTGCCTTCTTCAAGAAAAAATGAACACAGTCGAACTTCCACATCAAACTGGAAGTTCAACCTGTTCAAAGAAATATTTACAGTTTTAAAAAGAAGTATTAAGTAAATCTTAACTGACTTGTTACCATCAAATCCGTGATATCCGCCGTGTTTAAGAAAAAATGACCACAGTCGAGCTTCCACAACAAACTGGAAGTTCATCCTCTTGTAAGAAATCTCTATATTGGGCAGATTTGACGGATATCGCGGAGACCAGAGATGTACTATTAACTTATTACGACTAGTTAAAACTGTAAATATCTCCAATATTAATATATTCTATTTCCATTGTTATAAAAATATTTACAGTTTAAAAAAGAAGTATTAAATAAATCTTGCTGACTTGTTTCCATCAAATCCGTGATATCCGCCGTGTTTAAGAAAAAATGACCACAGTCGAGCTTCCACAACAAACTGGAAGTTCATCCTCTTGTAAGAAATCTCTATACTGGGCAGATTTGACGGATATCGCGGAGAACAGAGATGTTCTATTAACTTATTACGACTAGTTAAAACTGTAAATATCTCAAATATTAATATATTCTATTTCCATGTTATAAAAATATTTACGTTTAAAAAAGAAGTATTAAATAAATCTTTGCTGACTTGTTACCATCAAATCCGTGATATCCGCCTGTTTTTAGAAAAAAATGACCACAGTCGAGCTTCCACAACAAAC
>JAHPZR010010225.1:0-25000 GCA_019787425.1 Platygyra sinensis
GTTTGAGATGGTCTGGGGGGCCAGTATATACGTAGAATCCTACGCATGCACTTGTTCTGAAGAACCTCTGGTTTTGGTCTGATGTTTTTGGTCATCTTCCAGGTTATGCTCGCATAAAGTAGAGTTCTTAAGATATTGCTTTTTAGCATTTGTTCTTTTCATATATCTTTGTCTCTGGCTCGAGTTCTTGGTCCCAAATAACTGGTTTCCAATTATTACGATTTCTTTGTCTTTGTCTTTATCCGATCGAGAAGGAGAATGCAGGACTTGGGTGAGCGTTTAACATCGGGCATTGTTTTAGGCAGCATTGTAGAAACAATTATAGGCAGCATTGTAGAACAATTTAGTATCATATTTTGAACTTGACAATCTTGGCCACTTAATTACACTCTTAATGTGGATACATGAAAATTTATAGCTTGAGAGTGCAATATTAATATAACATTGTTTGAAAGGCTGATGAAAATTGGTCTTTAGATGACAGTTTTATCATTATGAACTGTACGAACTTAAAAGTTGATGATTATAGCTGGAACCGTGATATGTAATTTTTTTCCATAATTATATTTTCTGATTAGTGAAGCTTTTTTTTCAATCTCACTATTGTGCTGCAGTATCAAAATGGAAAAGAAATACTGGAATACTATATGATCATACCTCAGGCTTAAAAAAGTGGAAAAAAAGAGAAAATATGAATTTTGATCAACCGTAACTAACCAACAAAAATGTGATTTTTTTCACAATTTATTTCAAGTGACGATTATTTTTTAACTCTTTTAGTAAACTGGGATGAGTGAATTTGCAACTGGAAACAAATATACATATGAATAATAATTAGAATTAAGTATTCCTTGAGAATAAAGCAATGTTTGATTATTCTAAAGAATGCTTATCGACGCGTCATGCTTCGTGGCGGAGAATATAAACAAACTGAACATTTAAGCCTCATCCAAAACAAAAATACTTAGAGCAATAAAAACGTTGATGGCTACACAGAGGGTTCTTTAAGATAGCTATACGGAAATTTTTGCGCAAATATACTAGCAAATTTTAGACGCGAAAATCAAAGCAACAATAAGATATTTTCGTATCATACGAAATCGAGATACGACCGTAAAGCTGACGGTCCAATGGACCTCTTTAAAACAGAATTTGTTGATCAATTTCTTTGGAATTTATACCATGCTGGTAACTATAACTTCTTTTTTGTGTAATTTTTCTTCTAAGAAGCATAGGGTACTTGCCATAAAAAATCTTTAAAAATATGACTTTGCATCGTAATGCAATGTTCTCTGATTTCATTGTTTGAAACTTTTACAGCGATCCTAAAATGTTATTTGGATGCAAGTGTGAAATATGTATGGTTTATCCAATGTTAGGACAATGTCTGCTATTATTCGTATTTTTTTTTTTATTTTAGCGTAGGTTGTCGCTTGCAACGGTGATCCACTATCTCGGTATAAGTCATAATTTCCAGCAACAGCGGGCTTTCCATAGCTTATCGAAGTTTGTTCCGTTACTGCGAGGAAAATGTCCTCTTTTAAGTATGATATCATCTAAAAATATCCAAAGTTAAATCCCGAATGACAACCAGTAATTTCCTTTCTTTGACTAACTGTTTACTTTTAGCTCTGCTGCGAGTCCTTCAGCCCTAAATACGTATTTGCCTCTAGGCAATCCAGAAGTTGCCGGTCTTCGGCCTTTGTGGAATAAGGTCTTGATTTGTGGCTAACAAATCGAACTTAACCGAGTCCTTTCGGTCAAAATGCCAAGCTACACCGTCATCTGAACATTAGTTGAATGTTATTTCTTCTTTATTATTTTTCTATATAAAACAAATGATTCAAGACGCTTTTAAGTCCAACAAAGAGAAAACAGCACTCGCCGCGTTTTTCGATCCCGGGGGGGAGGCTTCACACAACTTTTATCTCTTTGACGGATTTTGATCACTTTTTTTTTACTCAAAGTCCTTTATTGTTACAAAGATGCGTATACAGCCACACTTACCGTTGGACCTGGAAACGCTGATAGAGAATAAGACTGCAAAACCGACGCTTTTCAGGGACCTGACTCGAGATCTAGCCAGGACAAAGCTCGTGGCAAAGCGCACAGGGGATCCCACAAGTCCTGCGCGCACGGTGTTCTCTTGCTGGCCACCAATGACCATTTGCGGGCAAAAACGTCGTGATACCTTGGCGGCCTGCAAGCGATCTATATGGTCGGAGGGATGAGCTTTTTTGTCCAGCTATCTACCGGAGTAATAGGTGTGACCATTGCTCACTTCTCCAGTCCCTTTTCTATATTATCGCGGGGAGTCTCCTGAAGGGGTCTCCTCGGGGGCAATTAGATCAATGTAACGGTTTTCGTGTGATTCAATTACTGTCTCTTTTCGTTCTACTTTATTAGTTAATTTCTGTTTCAATATAGTTTTGTAATTCGGCTATTAAGGTATGGCCCACCTAGATTAGCCTTTGCTAGTTGTGGCCATGTCCTTTTTTGTAAATTTAATTGGAAATTAATAAAGTGTAAGTGTAAGTGTAAGTGTGTTTTTCTCCATCTCCGCTGTTTAGCACCTCAGATCCCAGGTAGGTAAAGTGATCAACCTCATCTACCACTTCCCCATTTAACAAGATAGATTCATTGCTTCTGCTACTCATCCTCAAGTGACCTGTCTTCTTAATGTTGATCTTCAGGCCCAAGTTTCCTGCTGTAGTTGCCAAGGCATTGGTCTTATCCTGCATGTCCTGGTGTCGGTGTGCGAGCAGGGCAATATCATCTGCATAAATCAAAGTCTTCCAAGGCACTGGTCAACGTCCATCTTATCCCACTTCTTCTACCACTAGTCACTTGTTTAAAAACTCAACCGATTCCCAGGATAAAAAGAAAGGGGGGAGAGGATACACCCTTGTTTCACACCCGTGGTCACGCTGAAGGCGTCTGTAAGCGCTGCGTTGCAATGTAATGCATCTCGATGACATTTACCAGCTTTGATGGCATCCCGTAGTGTTTTAATATCTTCCACAGGGAATCTCGGTGAATGTTTTCAAACGCCGTCTCAAAGTCACTAAATTTGGCATGCAAGGGAGCGTTCTATTCCTTGCTCTGCTCTAGAATTTTTCTCAGAGTAAAAATGTGGTCAGAGCATGAGCGTCCAGGACGAAAACCTGCCTGTTCTTGCCTAATGTGTTGATCCAGTGCTTCAGCCAGACTTGTGTGGATGATCTTGCTGAAGACCTTGCTAGTTATGGGGAGCAAAGTAACACCTCTCCAGTTGTCACAGTTACCCAAATCACCCTTTTTTAGCAATTTGACAACGAGTCCGGTCTTCCACGCTTCAGGAATTGTTTCGCTCTCCCATACCTCTATCTGAATATGCACATCAAAAGGCATGGTGTTTCAGTTGCTTCAGCCTTGAACATTTCTGCTGTCACTCCATCTGCTCCACATGCCTTTCCGCTCTTCATCGCTTTGATGGCAGTTTTCACCTCTTCCATGGTAGGTGGATTTATGCAGATATCCAAGTCCTCTGTTGCCGATGGAATCTCAGCTACCTGTTCAGGTTCTGGCCTATTTAGAATGTTTTCAAAATGTTCTTTCCAACGTGCAAGTTTTTCGGCTTTTTTCGAAAGAACATTGCCATTATTTTGTATTTTGTTAATTCTATAACACTAATTATATTTGCACAGGCCCGTTCTAAAAATCACTCTATTTGAGATCACCCCCTGTATAAATATTATTATTATTATTATTATTACTATCATTATTATTATCATTATCACTATTATCATTATTATTATTATTATCATCATTATTATTATTATCATCATTATCATCATCATTATTATTATTATTATTATTATTATTATTACCTAATATAATAAGTATTGTAATAAGCATTGTAATAAGTTCCATAGGGATACATGTTAGAATTCGAGTTTTATTTCTCAGTAAAGGTTGATTTTATTATTATTATTATTATTATTACTACTTGTTTGATTTTATTATTATTATTATTATTTTTAATTTGTTCTTAGCCATGTTTTATGAAACATTTTTGTTACTGTTGTTAACAAAGTTCTTATACGAGATTATTATTTGTCGCGTTTTTCATCAATTGAATTTTTTTTCTTCCGACCAAATCTAAGTGGTCTCCTTTTTGACCGAAAGAAATTATAAATAGTGTTTTGACGGAATAGTTTTTTTTAGCGAATTAATTGTATATAGGATTTTAATGTTAGCGTTTGTTACCGATCAATAAATTGTTTGTATATATAAAAAAATATTATTATTATTGTTATTATTATTATTATTATTATTATTATTCTTTGAATATTCTTCTTTGAATTTTCTTTGAATATTCTTCTTTGAATTTCTTAATAAAGTTTTAGTGTTTTTTAAATTATTATTATTATTATTATTATTATTATTATTAATTATTATATAGGGTCTTCAGATCTTGTCTACCAGCAGCCTCTTCTGTCTCCTCCGCTAGTCTCTCTACAAATTTTCTCTTGTCTAGCCTCATGGTCGGCACAGCGGAAAAACCGCTGCTCATGCGCAGTAGATTTTGGTTCGTGTTACCACCTTTCCATTTTCAAAAATGGCGGACGGCGAATCAAAAATCAGCACGTCATTGTCATGGCTCTTGGCAACATCTTGCTCGCTCAAGGTATTTATAAACAACTCGGCTACTTTAGGCAATCACCCGTGCATATGTTTCGACTGTGATCGAAAGGATCGAAACGGTGTTTTCAGTTTTATCAGGCGATAAAGACAGCTCTTCCAGGAGAAACTTTCAGCTTTTCCAAATTCACGCGAGGTGCCGTTTTTCCTTTGTTTAAAGTCGTGTCAAGTTCTTTAAGGTTTTGAACCACAAATTTTTGTAGCTTGTTTAATTTTACGAAACATATAAAATATGACTTCTTTTCGAGCTGATAAAAATTTGTAAATGCTATTTGTTCATGGACTTCCGTTTGTGAGCTGAAGAAAGAAAAGTGGAGGACGAATTCGTAAGTAAGAAGTAAGTAGAAGACGTACGAAGGGTAAGGTATACGTACATTAACTTACCGCAGAGTGCAGACGTTACCATAACTGACTCGTCTTTTATGGGGAGCTTAAACAGGCTAACTGGAGAATATATTCAGGTTAACCCTGGGGTGGATACAGAGAGGGGGTTTTGAGAGGCGGTCTCGCCTGAAAAAGTTTTGAAATTGTGGTCCTTTGAAATAAGATTTCTGTCATTCTGAGGCCAAGTTAGTATGCATTTTTTTTTAAAATTTAAGGAGTTCAAATGAATCAGCCGACCCCCTAGATCCTTCTTAGCTAATCCGAGTGATATTCAGTCTAACACTAGAGCTATTCAGGCAAAACCAGGTTGCAGAACTCTCACTTCTTGTAGCCTTTATAAGGTTGGTCTGTTTACTGCTAACATACAAAAAGTACAGTAGCACTTCAGTTGGCATTTTATCCTCAGTCTGCATTATAACACCTGGACTGCAGTCCAAAGTCTGCATCTTACACTGACCACATTGGAAAATATCCTTTTTTTTGCAAAAAGCACTATTGTGAGAAAACACATGAAAACTGCACCATCCCTCCTCCCTAAATAGTAAGTTAAGTCTTGTTCCAAGCAAATACTCTATGTCATATGTCCTAGATACTTTCAAGGAGGTTCACTAGCCTACACTGCAGCAAAATTCTACCTTTTTCATATATTTGTGTTCCAGATTAAATCCATTCCGTTGCAGGCTCTACCACCTAATATTTTTTTACTCCTCCTCCCGACTTCCAACCATCCTAAGGGGTCACCACCTTATTGTGGAGGAATGGTTTTTGTACGCATGACACTATGAGTTACGTCAGCTGGAGTCTTGTACTTTTTTGCGTTGAAGGATAGGACCCAGACAAATTGTGATCACCTGGCCCTCCAGATTGAGTGTTTGGCTGAGGCTTGATAAGTCACTCATGTAATAGAAAAGGCTATAGCAGATACAGAAGACATTCAAATCTCTATCAACAAATGACTTCCTCCAAACACCCCACTGAAACTGCCAGTTCACTTTCATACTTTCCTTTTTAAAAGTTAAGTTTGGAATTCCCTTCCCCCCCCCCCCCCCCCTTCCCACTCCTCAGAATTTTCCATTGACCTCACGTGAGGTGAATATGGTTATTTTCTGATACTGCAATTCACTTTTTGGTAAATTATTAGTCAATACATCAAGCATTAACAATTTATTATGTGGCTAGTGTTTGTGGCCGATCTAACGCGCGCTCTGATTGGCTAAGTGCAGCCTAACGCCAGGGCATTATTCTCCCGTAATGCTCATGGGCCGATTACGGATTATGCAAATTTGGCGGAAAGGAAAAAAACACGAAAGGTTATCCAAAGCGGTAGACCACATTTGCTTTATCTACATTAAAAATCGTTGTGATACAAGACGATGAGTGACGACTAACATTCAGAGAGTTAATTACGTATATTACTTTATAAGGAGAAAATGAAGTTGCATCGGCAAATTACGAACGAGTTAATTGGTTAGGAAGAAATTGAAATGTTCAAAGAGCAAAGCCACGAAAGGAAGTGAAAACATTTCAGCGATATTTGTCGTCAATAAACAAAGAAAGGATAGTAGAAGTTTTGGACTTACCAGCTGCCGTTCTTGACCACTTTTTTTTTATAGTTAACGGAAAACGGATGGCGACGATTATGAACCTGACACCCTGTCGGGCTTGCAACGAAGTATACCCGAGAGGTTCCTTTCCGAAGGTAGGTCTCCTTTCACTGTCCTTTCACCATTCAAAAGGCAATTGGTGACACCAGAGCAGTACAGCAGTCAACATCAACAAATTCTCTTTCTGTAACACAAGCCAGTTTAACATCTTCAAGGACCATCAAATTTAAACAGCCGAGCGGTTTTTTTTCCGGTGTGGACATTCGCAGCATTTCTGAGCGCCAGCTCAAGGTCTTTAACGGGCTAGTAACTATAATCCAGGAACCTCAGAAAAGGCGAAGATTTTCATCGAAAGCGGACGACGAAGAGTAATGCTGATTGCATTTTCTTCTAACTACACGGCCGCACGGCTTTTGAGCAAGTTTGAAGCACTTTTCTGTAGGAATTGACGTTTGGCGGTTAATTCTTGAGAATGCCGATGAAAATTCTCTTGTCATATAGTAACACAACTTTACGAAAACACTCCTTGCGAACACATTGATCATTGTTTTCCAAAAATAAATAACTTTCGCTGAATTCTGTTATGCAGTTCTTCTCGTCCCCAGAGGCCGCGCACCTTTTGGAAAGATCAATGAATAGATAAGCGCGCGCATCACCGGATGTGAAGGAACGACTTCCTCTTGAATTTAGAATTTTTTCATTTCTTTAGAACCATTTTGTTAGCCATATAATAAACAGCTTAATAACCTCGACCGTTCGGTCGTTACGGGAAAATCTCAAACCTCGACCTACCGTATTGACCTCGCGAGTATCGCTCGGTCAATACGGCGAGGCCCCAGTTTGAGATTTTCCCGTAACGCCCTCACTCACAGTTTTTAAGTAGTTAATATAGAAGCCACGACTTATTATTAAAGGCTATGTATACAGACTATCTGCACAGTTACTTTCGAACCAAATGAAACGTCCCCCTTAAGATTACATTAATGAATTAATTATTTGAACATTGCACTGAATTGATTTTTGTTGAACATTAAACCCAATAGCCGTATTTTAAAACCCTATGTAAACTTATTTACAACCTACTGCAATAAAAGTGGAAATTGCATGCCAAGTTAGAAGATTCTGTTAATAACTGCACACATAGTTCATGTTCATTTGCACATTTTCCATGCATGAAAAATTGAGAGGCAATTGAGTTGATGTTGACATCACTTTGTGTGTATATACCAAGAACTTGTAATGCCAAGGAATCACAGGCAATATTCATCTCGATTTCAAAGAATAATTATGAAACATCGCATAAACTTCCACACCAAAATATTATGATCGGGGGAGGAGGGGGGGGCGGGTTACTCCCTATAATGGCCTAAATGGGGAGGTGCTCCGCCCGAAAGGGGTACCTTTTCCAGGCTTCAGCTATATAAAAGGGTAGGAATTTCACGAATTGAGGTATATAAAAGGGTGGCGAAATTAACCATTTAAATATTTAAAAGGGCCTTTAATCAAAATATTTCGAGTAGACGCACCTTATGGCTGTATCAGTTTATTTATTAAGCACAACATGAAAATGACAACTTTACTTCCTTTCTCAGTTATTAATTAATAAGACGGAGATACACGTGGCTATGTGAAAGGACTACCTTTTTTTCAATAAAAGGTGTATAAAAGGGGTACCTTTTCTGGCAAAATTGTATCTAAAAGGGTAAGGGGTTGGACCTGGGGGCGGAGCCTCCCCATATTAAACTTTGTTAAGTACCCCCACTCCACCCCGGGATTGTGATCTACTTGTACATTTTTAAGAAGTCAAATCCCAACCAAGTTGTGGACCAAACTATAGGTCATGTGAGACTAGTCAGCCAATACCTTGTTTTGACATGAACCAATTGACATTAACATTGATGTCAAATACCAAAGATGTACGCTATAAATGAAGGCTACATGACTTGGTAGTATAATTTTTCTTTCTTCGAACATTTTCTCTTATTTATCACTGGGGAATCCTGAAATACTTGTTCCATACATTCCGTACCCTAATAATGTGAATATTACTTAATCTGTCTGATTTGAAATTTTTTTTTTACGAATTCAAAGGGCACATATAATTTAGTAACCTCGCCAAAGAAGATGGCACTCATTTCATCCATGAAGAAAAACTTCTTTGAGTTGATGTAAATGGCCACGTCACAACGTCTCCAGCGAGAGAACCAAGTCATTAAAAGAAAGGAGGAGAGTGTTGAGGTCTAAGTGTGTAAAAAGAGAGGAAAAAAATGTGAAATTAAATTAAGCCATATTTTGGCTTCACCCTTTGAATACTTATTACATTGCAAGAAGAAACGTCATTAACTTAGGATCCTCCTTGTTTATACTCTATACAATACTGTGTAGAGCATTGAAGACTATACAACTTCTTTCAAGCATCTGAAGGAGACCCCCAATCTCCTAGTGAATACCTCAGTCATTTGCTAGGTTGTAATTGGGAAATTTAAATTACTAACTCATCAACATCTGTCTTCAGGTCCCAAAAAATTCACAAGATAACTTAGAAACTCTTCAAAATCATGCAATTAGTCCATTTCAATAACAACAAAGAAAAAAGCTAGTGTGCATCTGTCATATCACATTCTTGCATCACTGAAACAGCGTTTAAATTTAGACAACACAAGCTAGAAAATGTATCTAAACGTGGAAAGGAATGTGTCACCTTGATATATAGTATGCTGATATCCAGGCTGAACATAAATCAGCTGGGCTTTAAATACAACATTCATTGCGTGCATGTAAGCATTGTATTCTTAATCTCAAGCTCATTTACAGTACAGTGTCAACGGCTTTCGTTGCTTAATATTTTTATTTCAACATGGCGAACAAAAGCCTTGGGTCTCTTCCCGGAGGTAAGTCAAGATTTGACGGGTAATTCAAATGATAGCGAACAAAATCTTCAACTTTAAATATTTAGACTCATCGAGTCAAAAAGTTCCGGAAGCCACACGCGAATTAGAAAATTGTGCCACTTACAAAAATCAACCATTTACGGAAGGAAAGGAAGGAAAACTTGGCTTACCTTTCAATTAAGCTGTGTTGATTGTGTTAAGTAATCTGTACACCAAAATCTGCAGCAGAAGAGTAAAACTGTAAATAAACAAAGCAAATGTTTCACGGATCACGACACCAACGGACAAAAGCAATAATAGCATAAGGAATAGCACTCGAAGAAAGCGACAAAACCAGGCTAACATTTGAAACATACTTACTATTGCTTAATCCTCATTCTCTACGACAGGTAGAAGTTCCATCTGGGCAAAATCCAAAATAATACTTGCTGTTCGGTGCTCCCGTTTACAACATTTTCAGACATTTTCGAAACTGGCTCCCGCAAATTGTCAGCGGAAAGCGCTTGAGCATGCTCCAGAACAACGGATTTTTTAGCCAATCAGCGGTTTTTGCGCCGTTCCCCCATGGCCCAATTCTGATTATTTTCTTCTCAGCTAGTCACCGACGCTTTCTGACTGGGTTGAGCTTATTTGCTGCTTGACTCCCCTCCTTGTTTGTATTTTCTCCCAGGTCTTCCCTTGTATCCAATCCTCCTTCGTCGTCTTTTTAAAACCTGATTAAAGGAGGCGATGTTTATCTCCTGTTCTTCCCCAGGATTTGGAAGCGGTTCTTCAACTCCCGTCTAAAAGCTTGTCTGATCCGGTCATCTTTCAGTTTATTTCCTGTCGTCTTCGTGCCCTATACAACTCCAGTTTGAGATCTGCCACCAACGGGTTGTGATCACTGGCGACATCTGCTCCTCTGTAGGCACTAACATCTGGTAAGGAGCTTCTCTGTTGATACGAATGTGGTCTATCTGGCTTTAAGTGGCCCCACTGGGCGAGGTTATGTCGTCTTGTGGTTATCTCTGTGCTGAAACAAGGTGCCACCTATGACCATGTTGTCCTCATCGCAGAAGTGACACAGCCTTTCTCCTTTGTCATTAATGGTACCTATACCATGCTTCCCCATCACACGGTCCCTGCCAACGTTGTTGTTCCTGGGTCTGGCATTCAGGTCTTCTAGCACCATACGAAAATCGTGTGTTGAGACCTTGTCAGTCACTGCCTGCAGCTGGTGATAAAAAGCGTCTTCGTCTGTCTCCTCAGCATCTTCAGTTGGAGCATAGCACACTATCGCCGTCAACGTCGTGTACTTTGAGTTGAACCTGGCCTTGAGCAGTCTCGATCCTGATGGTTTCCATTCGATAAGTGTCCTCTCCATTTCCCTGGTCCTGATCAAGGCCACCCCCTCCGTGTGTTGGCCATCCAAGATCTTTGATTATTTCACCTGCACCTCAGCCATTGACACCTACTGCATAATTTGCACTCTTTGCAAATCGTTTCACGTTGGCGAAACAGGGAGACCACTAGGCGACCGATTCCGTACAGAGAGACGACAAAAACTCATCTAAACCGGTTGCGAGACACTTTAATCTCCCCAATCATTCTAAGCAACAAATCGGACGCCTGGAACCTTTCCCGCATACATCAGGAAAGCACGGAAGCCGCAAAGCTTTAGAACAAAAACTTATTTTTTTTCAAACGGCACTCTTAATCATGATCCTCAAGGTATCAAAGAACGCTTTTCATTTTAACTTATTTATTCTGTTGTTCTTTTACGTTACCGTACATTAACCAATAGCGGTGTTCCAATGTTTGTATTAAAACCACACACAACAAATAATTCCTTGATTCGCTCCAACGAAGGGATAACACTCGAAACGTCGGCTTTCCAATCTCTTTACTGACGCCAATTTGCATTATTAACTCAGTTGATGAAACCCAGTTATCTCAATTTTGATTGGAATAGATAACTGCTTTAATGTTAAAACTAGTTATTATATGACTTGTGTTTCAAACCCATGTAACGCGTGCTCTAATTAATGCGCGCTCTGATGAGTTAATTGTACTAAATTATGGGGCATTATTTGCCCGTAATGTGTACCCTGTAAGGCAAAATTTGTCGTAAACAAATCACTCTCGCTTTGAAATTGTTATCTTTACAGACTAAACTTGAGGCATTAGATTCGTTGTGGTTGAATTAATACCTTTCTATTTGTTTCTCTTCTTTTCCGTCATAAGCTGATAATAATGAACAATTGTCTTCCTGATCATTTGGGAAACAGAAGTGCGATCTAATTACGGCATTGCTCGTGCTGAAAATAAATTGCCTTATTATAGTCGGCTAAACTGATAAGAAGATGTCACACTTCCAAATCTCTTTTAAGAGATAATTAACTCTCATTAACCGAGCAGGAGGTCTGTATCGGAGAATCTTGACCAAGGTGGTTAGTACAGATCGAATGCAATGAGGTCTGCACACACGGCCGAGGTCAAGATTCTCCCACAAAGTCCGACTTAGCTTAGTTTACAAGATATTTGTTATTTGGCGCGGCAAACAAGAACTATTTAATTCGTTAATGTAAGTGGTTTGTAGGAAACTGGCATTGTTCCTGCGAAAGGCTTAATTCTGCCGAGGCTTACTCGTCCTTTTTACTTCTTTTTACTTATCAGGCTTTTTGCCACTTTGATAAACAAATAATGTTAGAAGAAAGAAGTCAATATTTGCAACCTTTTAACCGCAAAACATCACCGGTCTTTATGTCTATCTAGATAGGGGAATCTACACTGCTTTCCATATCGAATTCATCCAATCAAGTTCGTAAACCTCATTACAAAAGTAACCAATTTCACAGTGACCTGGCCTCTGAATGGCATTTAGGCCGGGAGGGGACCTTGCTTTTGATACAGACCTCACAATTTTTTGGGTGGGAGTTGGGGGTAACATTTGTAAGAAAAAGCAGAGATGTTTGTTTCAAAGCAAGGTCACCTTCAGCCTCGCTTACGTTCAAAGGCTATGTAAACGCCTATTAAACAAAAAATCTCTGTACATATGCAATGTGCTTAGACGACTGAGTTAATGCCCATTTTCTATCTTTTAGATTGTTCGTTATCCCTGGTAGCTTTTGGACAAGTAAGAGATGAACAGCTCTCAGCTTCTTCAGAATTGCCCAACTTTCATGCAGCGAAAGGGAGGCTTTCTTTGATCATCCTAAGCGACAAAAGGTATCGTGCCGCGGATAGTAAAGCTCGGTTTAATTGTAACCAGTGCAGGACAAAAAAAAGTTTACAAGAAGCAAAAATTGACTTCAGTGATATAATTAAATGCGTCTAGGATTCCCACAATACTCATTGTTTTTATTCAGAATTGGACGACGTACGTGTAGAGAAACAAGGGGAGGGTTTCTTTGACCAGGCCAAGCTAAAACAGGTATCGTGCGCCTACAACAGGTATCGTTCCCTGTTCGAAAACAGGTAACGAGAATGAGGGAACGGGATACGAGGAATCTCTAAAATGGGGGATCTTTAAAAGGAGGATCTTTAAAAGGAGGAATCTCTTAAACGGGGAATCTCTAAAACGGGGAATCTCTTAAAGGGGGAATCTCTAAAAGAAAGAATTTTTGAAAGGGAAATCTCTTGAAGGGGAAATCTCTAAAACGGGGAATCTCTAAAACAGGGAATCTCTAAAAGGGGGAATGTCTAAAATGGGGAATTTCTAAAACGGGGAATCTTACTCCTTTTCCCTCAATTTTATTACGGAACTTTTTCACAAGTTACGAATTCTGCAATCCCCGAAGAGGTCAGGTCGTGCCTGACGTTATATTGGAAAATATATTACAGTTAACCCCAACCGTACGGTCAGCCTTTTTGAGTTCAGTTTCTTGAATTCTGCAACATCTTGAAAACGGGGAACGGGGGGGAATCGAAGAAGGAAGAAGAGAGAACAGTAAATCTCTAAAAGTGGAAAACTCTCACTTTTATTAAAATTCTTGATATTTTTACTTCAGATAATAACAAAACGATAGTTGAATTTATTCCAAACTACAAAAGTTTCAATTTTCAATGTAATATTTTCTTATTGCTTTCTTAGTATTTTCTCAACTCCAACAAATTGAAGATCAACTATAATATCTGCCTTTATCGTAAATTAAACCATAAAGCGTAGTTTTTTGGAAGTAACATTTCTGAAAGGTTTTCGTCAAGCGCTTTAAAAACGACAGCACAAAACTATCAAACCTGACAACGATATGTAACTTACGTCTGGTTTCCAAGTATCTACGGGAACGGTTTTTCTTTAATTCCTCAACATAACAAAACTATTAAAACTATTCGAAAGCGCTGATTACTGAAAACACTTGAATTGTGTTCAAAAGATAACAAACGTTTCTCGGTGTCCATCTTGACAACAGAACAAATAATAAGAACCATAACAGTACGTGTGACGTTTTCAGAATACTTTCTCTGGTTTCCTGGTATTTCAAACGCAAACAAGCGAAAGTATGCGCTTTATATGCCTTCATTCGATGTCTTAGAGCGTTGCATTGTCGAAATTTCAGTTTCCTTGTGTCCAACGGAACTCCAGAAGTAGCGTGCCAAGTAGACTCGAATTCCAGCCGTTTTGTGAGTCCGGTTTTATGTCCTCTTCCCTACGGCTGGATCATTGGTCCGTAGCGTTTGTCCGTGACGTCACTTCCGCTTTTTATGCAAATTAATACGCTGGCCGGCAGCGCAGGGAAAAATGGCGGAGTTTGTTGCTCCGTAAAAAATTAAACCTGTTAGCAAGGATGTGTTCTATGTGGAAATGCTTTGGATAGTTCATGGAAAGCATTAAACTGAAACAGGAACTTGCTTCAAAGGTACGAGAAATCGTAGCCAGCAAAATCTCGACACAAAGGGTATCTTTGCAACGACTATCACAAATCACTGAGTAAACAAATTCTTCGGAGTTAGTCGAAATCGTCCATCCTGAGCCCGAATGATGCAATACAAGAGAACTATCTGGTGAAACCAGGAATCATAAGCCAATGTTGTTTCTTCGACCTACCTCTGTTGCAAGAACTCCGTAACTAACTGGAGTTTTTCCGTAGTTACCGATATACCGTTCGTGTTCTACCACTGGCGGTAGCATGACTGAAGACTGAATGCTGCTATAAGTTGCTAGTTCTGCAGAATTTCCAAAGCAAATAAGCTCTCATGTGTAAAGTTGAAGTACGAACCTTTTTTTCTTAGCACACGGGCGTAATAAAACTCGTATCTTAGGTCATTGTTTAGTTGTAGTCATACGTTTTTGAAATTATCGAAATTTTCTAATACAAATAGTTAACAGTCAAAAATGAGGTTGATTTACAAGTAAAAATTGCCCCTAGAAAACCTTTTTTTTTCTGGCAAAATTGGATATTGAGGGCACACGCCGGGTTTCTCGGTGGTCCTCATCTGTAATAATGGCAAGTGTTTCAGCAAAACTACAAAAACGCGTCCATACATGCATGTTGTTTTGAGTGTGCTCAAAAAGGCAGATGTTTGAATTCACTGTATCATTGAAGACAACCTGTTCTCTGACAGTAAATGATACAGTAATATATAATCAGCAGGGTTAGGCAAAAGGGCAAAGGCGAGGTCTACATCACCAATGACAACATGAACAGAAAATGCTGTATTCTATTGACTAGGAATGTGATGAAGAATGTGAAACTCTTCCATCTCCAAGGCTAAATATTTTGTCTTTGGTCTTCTTAGTTATTGTTGTGTTGAACACAAATATAAGGGGACATATTTCACTTATTTGTGAAAGCTATTTGAGGAATGCTTGCTCTAGTTTTTTGGCTGAAACCCTATAAAAATAAGACTTATTATTGAATGGCCATTTAATGGTTTGATACCCGTGTTTAATAGGAATTATATAAAACTATAAAGAATGCTGAAAGGATTGACTGCTTAGAAGAAGCTTAATAAACTATGTTGAACTAAATTGTATTGCTAAAGAAATTAAGGTCCAAAACTGGATTGTACATTTTTAACACGTATTCGTCTTTTATACATCTCCGAATTAAAAGAAAAACATTAAAATCAAAGAGTCTTTATTTTCAACCAGCAGAAGGTGTTACGCAATTAGTTTAAGTGTGTACCATTGTGACAGGGGGTAAAAACTCAGTGCCTTGATAAACCCAAATTGCATGTAACGATGAGAGTGTTTGCTTAATATTAATTTGGAATCAACTAGGACGAATGTTTCAGACAAACCACTCTAATTCTTGCAGTGTCCGATACAACGCGCTTCCTTAATGGAACTCAGCCGAAGCCTTTTCCTCATACAAGTTGCACTTGAAAATGGATATCCATCGATTACAGCCATGAACGACTCCGATAAAGATCGGAAACGACTGCAAAATAACGAATTTTCCTGAGGCCGTTGGCTGTGAGACTGAAAATCTTTTCATTTCAACAAATTCAAAATGGTATCCTGCTGTGTTTCCCTATTTGTTGATGTGAAAGCACTCTAAAACACACTTTGTAGCAGAAAGAAACTCCTCACCACTCTCTCACCCATGACACCCACCATGTTGGATAGACAAGTAACAGAACTGACCAATCACAGGGAAGCTTGTTCGAATCGAGCAGGCTTGGCTGTGATTGGTCAAAAAGTACAATGGTTAGACCAGTGATCCAGCCGTGGTGTGGGGCAAGGAACGCGGGCTCACAAAACGGCTGGAAATCGAGCCTACCTGCCCAGGTGCTTCACTTGAAACCTGTTAAGAAAATCGGGTGGCACGTAAATAGAGCTATTGTAGGCAAAAAAATGGGGATACCTTGTACGCACAAATGCCAGGCGGAGGTGAAAATGCACATTCTGGGGCTCGGAGGAGGTTATTAGCTGTCCGGTGATTCTGTGCCGAAAATGACGGAAGTCACGGCACATCACAATAAGATCATCCGGGCAATTCAACGGCGGGTTTTGAATTACTTTGCCACGTCCAATAACATCTCGAGACTCTAGTTTCCATAAGCTATTTCAGGGTAAGCGAACTTGCGTTTGTAGCAGGCGGCGCTTGTGGGGTGCCATGGAGACCACTTGGAGGTGCATACTTGTGAGTAGGTGTGCCAATCTGTTGTGCAACAATGTGGTTCGGCGTACCTTCAACTTGTCTAAGAAGCGTACCACTCTGAATGGGCAAATCATGGGTGGAGGAAATATGACAGACACTATAGTTACTGCTGCTTTGAAGAGGACCAGATGGAACGTTCTACTGACTGCTGCTTTGGACAGGAACAGATGGCTTACTATACTGACTGCTGCTTTGAAGAACAACAGATGGGAGGTTATTCCTTTTCTGAGGACAGTAACAGCATCCTCTGGAAGAAATGCCTTTTCCTTCGCATAAATATAGCTAGAAACGAGCTTCGTTGCTCAGTCATTTTTGAAAGTTGAGAGCTTTCGTAATTTGAATCTTCTGGCTCAATTTTCCACTGAAAATAGATGTCACATGTCACTAGCAAATGTTGATCTGTAAACAAACACCTGGAGAATGTTTAGCTACAATGGTAGGCAAAATTCCTTGGGACGCTTGTGTAATTGCATTAACTTTCTGTGTTCTTAAAACGAAGTTTTAAAAAAAAAACACTGTTATATGTTTCAAAATGCGTTGCTCCCCCCCCCCCTCGATACAACGTTGAAACTCTGAAGAAATAGGGTGTACATGTGTCCAACATTATAGGGATGGTGGGTGGGGGGAGGGGCTGAACTAGTGTAAATGAAATCCCGTGTGACTGTTTGGCGCGTGCGAAAAAGCGCAACAAATGTAACTTTAAAAATATTGAAGATCCGTTACCAGGATTCATGATAAAATTAAGTGTAAACGTTCTCTGGTAAAAAGTTTAAAAACTATGAGCTTTCGACAGACTGAACTGCTGTCTTCAACGGATAAAAACGTGTAAGACAGCAGTTCAGTCTGTCGAAAGCTCATAGTTTTTAAACTTTTTACCAGAGAACGTTTACACTTAAATGTAACTTTGTCTCCATACTTTTTGTCCATGATTGGGTGAATTTCAGTAAATAACTAAAATGTCATTTTTCAGTGGTTTCCCACATTATAAATGTGTGTTTTCTAGACGGCTGTGAATAGATCGATCGTTATATAAGGACTGTTTCTGAGCTATTTCGTGGTTTATTAACGCATTTTGTTTTCTTTTTTTAATTTTTCTTCACGCGAGGTGTCAGTCGGAATTTTTTAGTGTTCTTTCTTAGAATGGCGCGTGCAGCATTTGAAGGGACAGATACAGGCAACATTTTTCTTCAACTTGTCTCGCAATGTTGTTGCATTGCAAGTTGAAACCCTCTGTCGTGCGTATTACCACGTTTGTAACCAACTTATCTCGCAGCAAAATACAATGTTGCAAGTCTGCGGAATTTTACTCGTGTAATTAGTCAATCATGTCTATTAGATGGCTCCTTCTTTCATATAATTTAGCGTTTCCACGAAGTTTCACTCAGGCTTCTGGCCGCCGTTTTCTTCCCAATTATCCGGCCAGCAAAGTTCTCTCAGTATGAAGCCCAGTTTCATTTCAGATACCTAGACAAAAAGTTGTATTTTTGGGACAGTTCTTCCAACCCTTTTGACTTTTTTGTTACTTGTTTTGAGGGGACAAACGACGTGTTCTAAAGCCTAAGATAGTCCTCGAGGTCCTTTCACGGGGCAAATTTATGTTTTAATTTTCGAGAGTTACTTACTGATCTATTTTGAATCCAGGCTGTTTTTACGGCCTGCTTTGTTTTTTTTCTTCGCCGTGTTGTTGGGCTTCGCGAAAGCCAATCACAAGCGTTGAATTCAAATTTGTTGCGAGACAAGTTGAAGCATCAGTGGTAATACGAGCAGCAAAACTAAATTTTGTTGCAGAAAGTAGAACTCGAGTCTACTTTGCGCAACATGTTGCCTCAACTTGCAACACTGTATTTTGCTGCGAGACAAGTTGGTCACAAACGTGGTATAGCGCGCAAAAAATGTGTTTCAACTTGCGATGCAACAATGTTACGAGACATGTTGAAGAAAAATGTTGCTCGTATTACCGTACCTTAACGCTAAAGGCAGCAACGGGCATTATAGATCATGATGAAAAGACAAGAATTTCTGTAGAACAGCGAGCAAAAGCCTTGGTTTTTAAAGAAAAACAGAAAGTCTTCACCCCTGGAAATCGCGCGGAAATGTCAAATCTCGAAGTCAACTGTGGCATGAATATGTGATGCATGCAGTGAGCGTGCATCGCAAACAATTATTTCACCAAAAGGGTACCGAAACAAATATTTGAAAGTTGTTTCCAGCCATTGGGAGTCATCTCCCTGTATTTGGTTACGAAATAATATTGTGTGACATTTTGTTATTGTTAAATTATCGCAATGAGTTGGTCCCTTTTTATTTGCATAACTCGACAGTTCTTAGCAACAGTACTCACTTTAAAACCTTAAAATCTGCCTAACTATTTCCAAAAGCTCACATTTAAGATATGTTGAAGTGAACTGTATTTGGCAATCGATCTTTCCACACCTTTATTGCTGGGAAAAACTTAATCTTGAACTCTGCAAACGCAATTCTCATTTTTCATTGTTAAGAATTATTTCAACGTTAACTCTTCTACACTGATTTAAGTGAGTACCGTTGCATTCACTGCCAGCGTGCTGTGACATGACTTTTGTGAACTTATTTGGAAAAAGGACCACAGCTGTCGAGTTGAAAAATATTTTCACTGGTTTTCTTAGTCGATACTTTGAGGAAATTGAATTAACAGTCTTTCTTCGCCGATAAGTACGTCGCGATGACTCGAGGAGTGTTGCGAATCACTATATTTCCACTTACTGAAACAAGCTGTAATAACTGTTCAGGTGATCACTAAGATTGGCTTAAATACCAGATTTGTCGTTTAAATATTGAAGTATCTGAAGAACTGTACATTAATGTTAACATGAACGATGAGCTGCGTAGCACCATGAACACAAATGGTGGAAAAGAGAATTAAGTGGCAGTCTCTGTAAAAGCGGTCCACTGCATTTCGGGTCGAAAAAAAGTTTTCCCTCAAACTTTTCTCAGTGAACTATCTTGGGTCATAAGTAAATACAAAGACTTAAGTTTTTGCAAATACGTCAAAATAATTTTTTTAGAGCTCAAAACAATCATAGCCGGAAAACGCATAAATTTGAGTGTTGCAAGAACAGAAAATTGCCCAAATTGAGAAGCTCGCTGCTCAAAGACCACCAAACGCAACAAAAAAATGTTATGATCCCTACATCAAGTGATCCTTTAAAGGTAAGAAATGCACGTTACTTTTGATATATCTTGTTTTGAGGGATCCTGAAAATTTATCTGTTACCACCCATTATATCACTTTCTGAAAACCTGCGAAAATAGCTTGTCTTTGCTGCCGTTTATTTCCCAAGTCCAGACCCGGCCGCTCAAAACTCCAACTGAATTCTGCTAAGCAAAGGTTAGGAAGCATAGAAATGTAAAAATACCTTGCGCTTTTTATCTTCCTTTCTCACAGCGGCTTCGAACTTTCTGGGCTTTGTGCGATTCTCACGCTAAATTATGCAAATTAGGTTGTCACGCTAGCTCAGATCGTTCTCAATCAAAACGCTCTGAAATTGTTTTCATTAACCGTGCCACGTTAAGATGCAGGGATTCGACAAAAACATAACTTAGAAACGGTTTAAATAGCTAGCATTGCAGAATTATCAGCTGTAGATCTCCAGACGCCTTGTGGAAAAGTCAGGAAAACGTAGCCAAAATATTCGCAAATCTAGTCACGGTCTGTTGCTGACTTAGGCCTTTTTATATAGACCGGTCAGTTTACAAAACGTTTCTAGCTTTTTTATTCTTTCTTTGCATTTTCTATCTATGCTTGTAAAATGAAACTTACTATTCAGCCGATGTTAAGACTTGAAAACTTGACAGAATGCTGTAATTGAAATCGACAACATTGTGACCTTCGCACACGAAACAAAGATCTGACCTCCTTATCCGCTCTATGCCCCGCAAAGTCAGCCAATGTGAACAGTGTGTATTCGCATTAGGAATACTTATTATCTTACACTGAAACCTTGGTTGCTCGTCATTGCGATGCATTTGGAAAACACTTCGAAATGAGCATCGACATGATTTACATTGCTTGGCTTAAATAAAAGTGAAGCCTTGGAGCCAGACGGGCTTGTAGCTGCCGGAGCTTATCCCGGTTTTTGTAGCATGAATCGGCTAGGAGTATTTCTACTCCCCCTGGACGGGATGCTACTCCATCGCTGGTCACTCCCCTGCAATTTTTTTAATTGGTTTCCCTAACAATTCACCAGTCTGGGTGGAGAGAGGCACTGCAAGAGTAAAGTGCCTTGCTCAAGAACACAACACAGAGTCCCCGACCAGGGGCACGTTTCTCGAAAGCCCCGCAAGCGTTTCGGACAGGTAAAGACATTTTTAGTAAATCTGTATCTAAAAACAGAGCGGTGTATAGTCCTGAAAACTGTTGTATGAAAGGAACTTCTGGTTATACCAAGAATATTTAAATAAAACAGCTCTGCAAGGTTTGAGATTATGCCATGGCTTTCCGGGTGCGAAAACTTTGCGGGACCTTAGGGAAGCAAGCCCCAGGGCTCGAACCCAGATCACTTTGATCCGGGGATGAGCGCACTAACCATGAGGCAATCGTGCCTCCACTCTATAAGTACTTTATTTAACAACGTACGTTTTCGTAACCAAGTCACTCAGACGAATCCCAGATGTTTTATCGAGTAATCCAGAATAACGGGAATCAGGAAGATAAAACTGGGTCGACACAAGGATGAATCGAAGATGAGTTCTGTTCTGGTGAGGGTGTCCTGACCTAACAGCCATATATGTGAACCCAGATCCTTTTCAGGGGCAGCTAATTTAACCTTTTCTCTATGGAGCAGTGCCCCTATTACCTCTAAGACTGCTTTTAATATGTTACAGCCGGATAAAACACCAAATGACACTAATGCTCTTAGCTGTCGTAAAAATCCATTTCAATCGCTTTTTAAGGTAGTTGGAAACACTTTCCAGCACTTTCCAAGACTTACAGTTTGATGCGTCATTATAACCACTTAAAAAAATTCTTCGCAAAAAGTTGCATCTAACCATGCTGATTACAATTCGATAATAAAAAATGGGGGTCACCGAGCTCGCTTATGAGTTATAAGCGCTTTAAGCTAAAATTAGGGGTGTTTTTAGCAGGTCATATTGTTGCTATGGTAACCTATTGTTCAACAAAATTAACAGCAACTTGTTCCTCGATGATTGGGCAGTTAGTTGACACCTTCATTTTGGCGTCAAGTAGTATAGAGTTGTTACAATAACCCATGAAACTCTAAGTCTTGAAAAGTACTGGAAACTGTTTTCAGCCACCTTAACAAATGACGTTAAATATCGTTTTGATGATAACATAACATTTCACATGTTTTGTATGAAGTCACAAGTTTGGAGCATCCAATTTTCTGTCATGTGACAATCATTTACATAGGCAAGGAAGGCATAACAGATATCACATTGTCCGCCTAACTTTTAATCAAGAGGAGGCTTATTTATGAATACATTCCCTTTATACTAGCATGAGTTTGCTAAGGTGAAATACAGCATGTATCCTAAAAGCCCGGGATAACCTACTAAATCCGAAATCTCCAGGCTCATTTCTTTGGGAACTTTTATAAGGTGTATCACTATTGTTTGCAAAATCTAATTATCCGGCAATGGTACAAAAAGGGCTGTTAGCCAATACGACATGGTCAAGCTTAGTCAGACAGGAGACGAGAATAACCTTCCGCTTCTACGCACGACAAGAAAAACTCTCCCATATAGGAATCTAAGACTAAAGTAAACTATTTTGACTAAAAAAACAATGAAATGTTTCGACGTCTACGTCATGTAACAAAATGTGTGTAAGAAAGTTACAGTGCATGTACGCATCTGAACCGACTTGAATGAAATCACCCCACATTTGAGTATACGGCTTTAGCCATTTCAAGATTCACTGAGTATCGGCTCTTTGCCCCTTTCTGGCTCCTACCAGGACGCCCTTGAAGTGCTGGATACTGACAGGCTGTTCTCGGACACCAGAACTCTTCAGATGTGTGCCTGTCCTTGGTACATGCAGACATTTGCGTGACATTTGTCACTAGCCCTCGCTAAGATAAGCTGCCCTTCTCTGTTATGGTCTATCGTGACAGATGGATACAAGCAAGGTGACTTTCTAATTAAGAAGTCGGTGCACTGAAGTAATCTAAAAGACACGCGATGTTCCTCTTAAATCCCCAGAAAGGTCTGAACACGGGGCGATAGAAAGCACGACATTTTGTTTTGAGAAGTTTAATCTGATTTGTCAGATTTGTTGCAAAATTTTATTGCAAGGCTAACACTACACAACCAGCACGGAAATTTCTTACCAAAATGCCCCTAGCATTAAATAACAAAATAGATGCTAAACGAAGCCACCAAAATTAGTTACAAAATTGCCTATTGTTGTTGGGCGGTCGCTTCAACGGGTAACAAAGAGAGCGGAAATTGATTTTTGATATTAATTCCTGCCACGTAAACTATTACAAGTTAAAAAATATCTAACTTCGCTCATATATGGTACGGATATATTAATCCATGCCAACGTACAAAGTGAAACCAAGATACCTTTTAGCTTCCAGGTGCCAAATAGAAGTTAATAAACAAAATAGAAGCCAACTGAATTGACTGCATTTGTCACAAATTGTCTATTTCAGTGTTTATTATGGAAGCCTTTCACACGTATTAGAAACTTTATATTACATGTTCAAAGTATTAGAACCTTAAATGCATGCAAATTCTGAATTACACGTATTTTGTCTTTAAAATCGTTAATAGAAGGAAAGTAGTAGATTTAAAAACATGAAAAAGTTTCACGATTAGACCAAGTTTAACAAACAACCCAAATTTGTATAATACATTGGAGCCGCCACACCCGCGATTTCCCCACGGCACAGTACAGGGGAACAAATAAGACACCACTTTAAGCCACTTAAGCTGTTAATAACTTGCATTGTGGGTGATCGTTTTTGTCTTAGACTGTATGTGAAATCTAACAATGTTAAAGAGTTTTGAATATTGACTTGCGTGACAAAATAATTTGCATAATGAGTGTAAGACTCGTGCAAACGCTCAGAAAGTTCGAAGCCGCTGTGAGAAAGGAAGATAAAAAGCGCAAGGTTTTTTTACATTTCTATGCTTCCTAACCTTTGCTTAGCAGAATTCAGTTGGAGTTTTGAGCGGCCGGGTCTGGACTTGGGAAATAAACGGCAGCAAAGACAAGCTATTTTCGCAGGTTTTCAGAAAGTGATATAATGGGTGGTAACAGATAAATTTTCAGGATCCCTCAAAACAAGATATATCAAAAGTAACATGCATTTCTTACCTTTAAAGGATCACTTGATGTAGGGATCATAACATTTTTTTGTTGCGTTTGGTGGTCTTTGAGCAGCGAAATTCTCAATTTGGGCAATTTTCTGTCCTTGCAACACTCAAATTTATGCGTTTTCCGGCTATGATTGTTTTGAGCTCTAAAAAATTATTTTGACGTATTTGCAAAAACTTAAGTCTTTGGATTTACTTATGACCCAAGATAGTTCACTGAGAAAAGTTTGAGGGAAAACTTTTTTTCGACCCGAAATGCAGTGGACCGCTTTTAGAGAGACTGCCACTTAACTCTGAAGTGTAAATTAAAGTGCTAATTGAACCCATGAATAACCCATTGGGCGTTAGCCCTAGTAAAGGGAATCAGGGAACTACAAGAGGTAAAGAAAAAATCTCTTGACCTCGATGGGAATCGAACCCACGTAGATCTACCGTTACTCTGCCGACTGAGCTACGACGTCGGACAGAGAAAGTCGTGGACAATTTAGGTGGTGAATCGCGGCGAAGAGAAAGCAAGTATACATATGAATGTTGTGCCGCGTAGCACTATGAACACAAATGGTGGAACATAGAATTAAATCTGAAGTGTAAATTTAAGTGCTTATTGACTTTACTACGGCTAACGCCCAGTGGGTTATTCATGGGGTTCAATTAGCACTTTAATTTACACTGCCTTTACGGTATCGTTGATTCGTTATACCTCCGCATGTGAAATAACTGTACGCCATTCTGACTGACTGTATAGGCTCTTCTCATATGTGAAAATAAAGCGTATAGATTTGTACAAATGAGCTTTATGGAATAAATTTTCGTGCTATGTGTAATAAAAAAGTTTCCATATTATGTAAGATCAACACCTTTCCTTGTGAGTCCAAAACCGTTTAAGGACGATGCCTACTAAATACAAAGGTTTTTGCGCCAAGTTAGGACCACGCGGAAAAAGTAGATCTTTGCAAGGGCTATTGGAATCCGCAAGGAAAAATAGGGGTAGCCACGCATTTTTTCGAGATAATTAGCCTTGAATCTCAAC
>JAHPZR010010225.1:27500-30000 GCA_019787425.1 Platygyra sinensis
TTAATGTATGTCAATATGACTGTATGATTTCCTTTTTCAAGGTTTTCTTGAAACCTAATCTGTGGAGAGATTTTATTTTTTCACTTAATGAATTCCAAACCTTTTAATTGCACCTTGAAATTTAATACTGAATTTACCATAATGTTTCCTTATCGGAAGAAGAACAAAGGAAGACTTAGAAAAAAATACGGAAAAGCCGTGTAGAAGCTCTTAGAAATGCATTTCTAATCTCAGATGTTCACACTGTGGGGTCCTAAATGCATTTTCGGGCTAAAAATAGTGGACAAAATTCCTTGCGACAATTGTGTCGCAATCACTGTTATCCGTTTTAAAATGCGTTGCTTCCTCCCACCCACCGATACAATGTTGAAACTTTGAAGATAAACCCGCAGTTAACGCTAATGGATTCAAATCATGCAACTGCCGACAGAAAAACACGTGGTTACTTAACGGAAACTGCCTTCAATCATCAGTTATCGACTAAGCAACCATCAAAAGTCACGACACTAACACTTCAGACTCATACACCAGTCTTGCAGAAAACCACTTCAAGACAAGATAGAAAAACCACATAGCGTCATTCCGTCACGGAAAACACAGGAACTCTGTTGACCAGGAACTCTATTGACCACAGGAACTCTATTGACCACTCTATTTCATGGCATATCATTTCATCTCGCTCATCCTACAACAGCTCAAGTAAAATATGCAATCTCTGTTTTAGGGCCTCTTCATATGAGCCCGGTCAACCGGTTTGGCTCGGTTTCCGAGATCTCGCCTTGCGACTCTTTTCTTTGTAAAAATATCGATGTGTTCATGTGAGATGCCGGGCTGGCCCGGTTCCCGAGATCTCGATTTTTGCGACCGAGCTCCCGGTAACCGGGATGAAAATTTTCCCATCTGAACACTCCAGCCCGGTGAAACAAAATAGCTTTGTTTTCACAAAGTAGCGGCAAAAAAGGCATAATTTTGGTCTCGTTTTTATTTCCACTTCAGCAGTATGCGAATTAGCTTTATTAGTAAAGTTACAAGAGTCCACAAAGCTATGACAGTCGCGAACAATACAATCTTATGTTCCACCACTTTTTTTGGTTGTGTTTCTTGAATTCATCCCAGTAGACCGGGCTGAAACTTCCCATATGACCGAGCCAGCCCGGTTACCGGGCTCTTACTGGGCTCATATGAAAAGGCCCTAATTTAATTATCTGTCGACCCGACATTTCATCACTTAACCAACGTAACGAACTTGTATCTTCTTGCCGATAAAATGCCTTTATCTGACGCCGGGCAGTAAGTTGATGGTCCTTAGAAACATTCCAACGAGTTTAAGTTTAAAATGACGCAAATTTTAGAACATTTATTCAGTAACCTGACTTCCGGCGAAGTTTCAAACTGGCGGTACGTGTCAATTCAGTCTAGAAATTTTTAAGTTGAGTTCGCTGCAGCGATAGAGTGCCTGGTTAAGGCTTACATAGCAGCTTACATAGTCAGCAAAACACTATTTTTTTTCGTAGTCCGATAAACAACAGGATTTCGCATGGCCGGAATAGACAACAATTAATACGGGCAAGCAGACGAATCATCCATCCAGACGAGCTATCGCAATAGTCCGTCTTGTCAGACGAATCATCGTGGATAACTCGTCAAGACGGATGATCCGTCGTTGTGTATCACAAACGCGGGAAGAAGACGAACTATCCACGAAAACTATACCTCGTTACAAGAAGCCAGCGAATGTTTTCAGTAAACTATAAACACGGTATAAACACGGGACGAGTCACACGACACACCGATAGTTCGTCTCATAGTCCTTCCCGTACTTATACTAGACGGATGATCCTTCTCGACGGATGATCCGCCTCCAGTATAGATCGGGCCAATGAAAAATAGTGCACAACTTGTCCCCCGGGGGGGGTACTCCCCCATATAAGGTATATAGGTATGTGCCGCCCCAAAGGGTATGGTTTTTGAGCCGTTTTGGTCTGAAAACGGGTATAGATTTTGACAATTATGGTCTGAAATCGGGTCGGGTTTTTGGGGCCGGGAACATTTACGAAAGCTTACAAACATATTTTTCTTCTCAGTACGTAACTGAAACGACTAACTGATAGCGAGAAAAAGAAATAGATAAACTATGTCATTCCAGCTTACTTTTACTCCTTGCGTCAACTTCCGTTCGGCATTGATGCATAATTATTACTTAATCACCTACCGGGATACCACACACAAAGCCGCCATTATGAAAATGCGGTAACTGTAACGTTTTATTTGTGACAACTCGTGATAGATTTTAATCTACAAAGAAAGTGTTTCCTGTTTGCACAAACACTACAGGTATACAATCATTTAAGCGATCAATCAGCTGAAATACCGGATTTATAATGAAAGCCGATCGCGGTCTCATGAACACCATATATTGAGTTCTTTCGATGAATCACGAATTGTACAATTTTATTCAGTGCTTTAAAATAAAATTCGAGTCTAAATAAACACGAGCGTA
>JAHPZR010010225.1:37500-58692 GCA_019787425.1 Platygyra sinensis
TTTCTTTTTCTCGCTATCAGTTAGTCGTTTCAGTTACGTACTGAGAAGAAAAATATGTTTGTAAGCTTTCGTAAATGTTCCCGGCCCCAAAAACCCGACCCGATTTCAGACCATAATTGTCAAAATCTATACCCGTTTTCAGACCAAAACGGCTCAAAAACCATACCCTTTGGGGCGGCACATACCTATATACCTTATATGGGGGAGTACCCCCCCCGGGGGACAAGTTGTGCACTATTTTTCATTGGCCCGATCTATACTGGAGGCGGATCATCCGTCGAGAAGGATCATCCGTCTAGTATAAGTACGGGAAGGACTATGAGACGAACTATCGGTGTGTCGTGTGACTCGTCCCGTGTTTATACCGTGTTTATAGTTTACTGAAAACATTCGCTGGCTTCTTGTAACGAGGTATAGTTTTCGTGGATAGTTCGTCTTCTTCCCGCGTTTGTGATACACAACGACGGATCATCCGTCTTGACGAGTTATCCACGATGATTCGTCTGACAAGACGGACTATTGCGATAGCTCGTCTGGATGGATGATTCGTCTGCTTGCCCGTATTAATTGTTGTCTATTCCGGCCATGCGAAATCCTGTTGTTTATCGGACTACGAAAAAAAATAGTGTTTTGCTGACTATGTAAGCTGCTATGTAAGCCTTAACCAGGCACTCTATCGCTGCAGCGAACTCAACTTAAAAATTTCTAGACTGAATTGACACGTACCGCCAGTTTGAAACTTCGCCGGAAGTCAGGTTACTGAATAAATGTTCTAAAATTTGCGTCATTTTAAACTTAAACTCGTTGGAATGTTTCTAAGGACCATCAACTTACTGCCCGGCGTCAGATAAAGGCATTTTATCGGCAAGAAGATACAAGTTCGTTACGTTGGTTAAGTGATGAAATGTCGGGTCGACAGATAATTAAATTAGGGCCTTTTCATATGAGCCCAGTAAGAGCCCGGTAACCGGGCTGGCTCGGTCATATGGGAAGTTTCAGCCCGGTCTACTGGGATGAATTCAAGAAACACAACCAAAAAAAGTGGTGGAACATAAGATTGTATTGTTCGCGACTGTCATAGCTTTGTGGACTCTTGTAACTTTACTAATAAAGCTAATTCGCATACTGCTGAAGTGGAAATAAAAACGAGACCAAAATTATGCCTTTTTTGCCGCTACTTTGTGAAAACAAAGCTATTTTGTTTCACCGGGCTGGAGTGTTCAGATGGGAAAATTTTCATCCCGGTTACCGGGAGCTCGGTCGCAAAAATCGAGATCTCGGGAACCGGGCCAGCCCGGCATCTCACATGAACACATCGATATTTTTACAAAGAAAAGAGTCGCAAGGCGAGATCTCGGAAACCGAGCCAAACCGGTTGACCGGGCTCATATGAAGAGGCCCTAAAACAGAGATTGCATATTTTACTTGAGCTGTTGTAGGATGAGCGAGATGAAATGATATGCCATGAAATAGAGTGGTCAATAGAGTTCCTGTGGTCAATAGAGTTCCTGGTCAACAGAGTTCCTGTGTTTTCCGTGACGGAATGACGCTATGTGGTTTTTCTATCTTGTCTTGAAGTGGTTTTCTGCAAGACTGGTGTATGAGTCTGAAGTGTTAGTGTCGTGACTTTTGATGGTTGCTTAGTCGATAACTGATGATTGAAGGCAGTTTCCGTTAAGTAACCACGTGTTTTTCTGTCGGCAGTTGCATGATTTGAATCCATTAGCGTTAACTGCGGGTTTATCTTCAAAGTTTCAACATTGTATCGGTGGGTGGGAGGAAGCAACGCATTTTAAAACGGATAACAGTGATTGCGACACAATTGTCGCAAGGAATTTTGTCCACTATTTTTAGCCCGAAAATGCATTTAGGACCCCACAGTGTGAACATCTGAGATTAGAAATGCATTTCTAAGAGCTTCTACACGGCTTTTCCGTATTTTTTTCTAAGTCTTCCTTTGTTCTTCTTCCGATAAGGAAACATTATGGTAAATTCAGTATTAAATTTCAAGGTGCAATTAAAAGGTTTGGAATTCATTAAGTGAAAAAATAAAATCTCTCCACAGATTAGGTTTCAAGAAAACCTTGAAAAAGGAAATCATACAGTCATATTGACATACATTAATTTTCAATTTCTTTTTCTTCCCAATATTTGGTCCATAAATACATTGTTAATAGCTTTAATAATATACATGAAAAAATTACTCGATTCTGATTGGCTGGGAGCGGTGCAGTTCAAGTGTAACACCAGTGCAAAAAGTGTAACACGGGTGCAGAAAGTGTAACACCAGTGCAAATTACACATCGTATAAATTCTGGATTATGATTGACTGAAAGACAAAAGGAAATTTTCTAAGACACTGATATCACGTAAAATGATGACAAAAAGTTTGTGCAGAAGCTTTGAATGACAAAACATGGCTTCAAGAAAGATTTTTCGGGACTTCTTCTGTTGGGAATTGTATTCAGCGAGTTGTAGGCTCAAGTCGACTCAGACTCCAAATTTACGAACTATTTATTGAACTTACCACGTAATCTGGAACATACAACAAACGGCGAATCATAATGCCTAAGAAACTAGACTCAAATCTCCAAGAACAGCAACAAAGCTGACCTAAATTCTCAAACCCGGCAAGAAAATACAACAAAGATGAAAATCTGGAAAATTACGACACCGAAGTTCAAATGCACGCGCGAGCACATTCTGGGCCATAATTGGCTAATTAGAATCACCTGAGATTAAGCGCGCGGACAAAACTGAGAGGTGAGTTTAGAGTTCGTAGAGTTTAAAACATCCTCCACGCAATTTTTTTCATGTTTATATTATTAATAAGTAATCATTCGCTTTTTTCACCGTTCCCATAATACATCTTGTTTACCCCCCAAAATTTTTACATAAGAATTGTTTTAACCTCTCTTGGGACGCTTGTAAGTCTCAAGAGAAATTGAAAACAATGCTTATGTAAAAATTTTGGGGGGTAAACGAGATGTATTATGGGATCGTGAAAACAGTCAATACGGTTTTTCTCGTTCAATTTGGAATTAATTTGCACTTGAAAAACTCACGCGTGCAAATTAATTCCAAATTGAACTCGAAACCGTATGATTACCTATACTAATATTGCTTGTCACTATCCCTTGTTTTTTGTAATTTTTTTTCCTCTTCTTTTTCCTCTTGCCCTGGTTTAATGTAACTTGTAATTTTGTCGTAAATATTTATCTATACCTCTATTCTTATTAGGCTAGTTTTGATTTATAACTTATTTGACCGTAATTTCTCTTCATTTTATTTCATAGATTGCTGCCTAATTTTTTTAGTCGTTATGGTCATTATAGGCAGCTAATACCATATTTACAAGTTTTAAGACTAAGTATTACTTTTATCTGTATTTCTTTTGGTATAAATAAATGTTGTTGTTCGTTTTGTTTTTAAGGACGGTGCCTACTTTTGTTAGTGCGCACACGTTCTGCGCATCACGCAAGCCATGGTTTAAGCGCGCGAACGCGCTGGGGTTGACATTGACGTAATCAACTACGCCACCAAGCACACGACTAAAATTAAAGCAAAATTTTCCTACTGCGACCAAATCAGTTTTAATGAACCTGTACTTAAACCAGGGAGACCAGAATAGCAGCATATGGCTAACCACTAACTGTTAACGTATTCCTGCTGAAAACCAAGCTGTTATCTGTCGAAAATTACACTGAAATCTAACTTGTAAACATGTACCTGCAGACGGTGTAGTGCGCGCGCAGAAACGCAAATGTCTTACTTACTGGGGAGGTGACAGGAAAAAATGTAACGGGCACCGTAAAAGTTTTCAAAAAAGATCAAGAACTTTAAAAAAACGCGTAGTTACCCCTACATTTTTTGCTGCGAAATGGAAGTGGCAAGCCTGTTCAACATGTGATTAGTTTATGGTTGTAAGCAAAAGGTATTTAACTTTAGTATATACACACTCAGTGATTTTGGTGTTTTAAGCAATCTGATTGGTTCGCTATCTCTGGCTAATGAGCATTATTCACCGCCTACCGAGTGAATAATGCGTAAGCCAAACAAAAATAAAGCATACTTTTGAATAAAGCGTACTTTTGATTCACACTGATTTGAACGGTTTTTAAGGACCATTATTCTAGACTGTCAGGAGGTTTTTTCGAAGATTAACTATAGATTTTCCATGTTCAAAGATTCTGTAAATAGTTTCGCGAATTCGCGTCTGCTTTGTACAGCTTGCACGTTTTCCACGCATGAATTGAGAGGTCAATTAAATCGACTTTTAATGGTTTCCTTCAGAAATGTTGTTGAGATCACTTCCTGTGTATATACTAAAACAATTATTCTTCTCAATCTCGGTGAATAGTGGCAGAATATTTACCTCGATTTCAAAGAATAATTAAGTATTTTACCTGAACCAGAAGAAGGCTTTCAGAGATGCTAAAAGAGCTTTTGCAATGATTTTGCTATAAAAAACGTACCAAAAATGATTTTAATGTTACCATTTGCCATGCAGTTTAAGGATCTTTTTAAATGTTTGCCTTTCTGTATTTAAAGGCGAATTCTTAGGAAATCTGTGAGGAAATATCGTTTCCCGCTTTGCTCAGAAAAATGTTGATGTCAGCATTTTTGTTGAGATTCAAGGCTAATTATCTCGAAAAAATGCGTGGCTACCCCTATTTTTCCTTGCGGATTCCAATAGCCCTTGCAAAGATCTACTTTTTCCGCGTGGTCCTAACTTGGCGCAAAAACCTTTGTATTTAGTAGGCATCGTCCTTAAACGGTTTTGGACTCACAAGGAAAGGTGTTGATCTTACATAATATGGAAACTTTTTTATTACACATAGCACGAAAATTTATTCCATAAAGCTCATTTGTACAAATCTATACGCTTTATTTTCACATATGAGAAGAGCCTATACAGTCAGTCAGAATGGCGTACAGTTATTTCACATGCGGAGGTATAACGAATCAACGATACCGTAAAGGCAGTGTAAATTAAAGTGCTAATTGAACCCCATGAATAACCCACTGGGCGTTAGCCGTAGTAAAGTCAATAAGCACTTAAATTTACACTTCAGATTTAATTCTATGTTCCACCATTTGTGTTCATAGTGCTACGCGGCACAACATTCATATGTATACTTGCTTTCTCTTCGCCGCGATTCACCACCTAAATTGTCCACGACTTTCTCTGTCCGACGTCGTAGCTCAGTCGGCAGAGTAACGGTAGATCTACGTGGGTTCGATTCCCATCGAGGTCAAGAGATTTTTTCTTTACCTCTTGTAGTTCCCTGATTCCCTTTACTAGGGCTAACGCCCAATGGGTTATTCATGGGTTCAATTAGCACTTTAATTTACACTTCAGAGTTAAGTGGCAGTCTCTCTAAAAGCGGTCCACTGCATTTCGGGTCGAAAAAAAGTTTTCCCTCAAACTTTTCTCAGTGAACTATCTTGGGTCATAAGTAAATCCAAAGACTTAAGTTTTTGCAAATACGTCAAAATAATTTTTTTAGAGCTCAAAACAATCATAGCCGGAAAACGCATAAATTTGAGTGTTGCAAGGACAGAAAATTGCCCAAATTGAGAATTTCGCTGCTCAAAGACCACCAAACGCAACAAAAAAATGTTATGATCCCTACATCAAGTGATCCTTTAAAGGTAAGAAATGCATGTTACTTTTGATATATCTTGTTTTGAGGGATCCTGAAAATTTATCTGTTACCACCCATTATATCACTTTCTGAAAACCTGCGAAAATAGCTTGTCTTTGCTGCCGTTTATTTCCCAAGTCCAGACCCGGCCGCTCAAAACTCCAACTGAATTCTGCTAAGCAAAGGTTAGGAAGCATAGAAATGTAAAAAAACCTTGCGCTTTTTATCTTCCTTTCTCACAGCGGCTTCGAACTTTCTGAGCGTTTGCACGAGTCTTACACTCATTATGCAAATTATTTTGTCACGCAAGTCAATATTCAAAACTCTTTAACATTGTTAGATTTCACATACAGTCTAAGACAAAAACGATCACCCACAATGCAAGTTATTAACAGCTTAAGTGGCTTAAAGTGGTGTCTTATTTGTTCCCCTGTACTGTGCCGTGGGGAAATCGCGGGTGTGGCGGCTCCAATGTATTATACAAATTTGGGTTGTTTGTTAAACTTGGTCTAATCGTGAAACTTTTTCATGTTTTTAAATCTACTACTTTCCTTCTATTAACGATTTTAAAGACAAAATACGTGTAATTCAGAATTTGCATGCATTTAAGGTTCTAATACTTTGAACATGTAATATAAAGTTTCTAATACGTGTGAAAGGCTTCCATAATAAACACTGAAATAGACAATTTGTGACAAATGCAGTCAATTCAGTTGGCTTCTATTTTGTTTATTAACTTCTATTTGGCACCTGGAAGCTAAAAGGTATCTTGGTTTCACTTTGTACGTTGGCATGGATTAATATATCCGTACCATATATGAGCGAAGTTAGATATTTTTTAACTTGTAATAGTTTACGTGGCAGGAATTAATATCAAAAATCAATTTCCGCTCTCTTTGTTACCCGTTGAAGCGACCGCCCAACAACAATAGGCAATTTTGTAACTAATTTTGGTGGCTTCGTTTAGCATCTATTTTGTTATTTAATGCTAGGGGCATTTTGGTAAGAAATTTCCGTGCTGGTTGTGTAGTGTTAGCCTTGCAATAAAATTTTGCAACAAATCTGACAAATCAGATTAAACTTCTCAAAACAAAATGTCGTGCTTTCTATCGCCCCGTGTTCAGACCTTTCTGGGGATTTAAGAGGAACATCGCGTGTCTTTTAGATTACTTCAGTGCACCGACTTCTTAATTAGAAAGTCACCTTGCTTGTATCCATCTGTCACGATAGACCATAACAGAGAAGGGCAGCTTATCTTAGCGAGGGCTAGTGACAAATGTCACGCAAATGTCTGCATGTACCAAGGACAGGCACACATCTGAAGAGTTCTGGTGTCCGAGAACAGCCTGTCAGTATCCAGCACTTCAAGGGCGTCCTGGTAGGAGCCAGAAAGGGGCAAAGAGCCGATACTCAGTGAATCTTGAAATGGCTAAAGCCGTATACTCAAATGTGGGGTGATTTCATTCAAGTCGGTTCAGATGCGTACATGCACTGTAACTTTCTTACACACATTTTGTTACATGACGTAGACGTCGAAACATTTCATTGTTTTTTTAGTCAAAATAGTTTACTTTAGTCTTAGATTCCTATATGGGAGAGTTTTTCTTGTCGTGCGTAGAAGCGGAAGGTTATTCTCGTCTCCTGTCTGACTAAGCTTGACCATGTCGTATTGGCTAACAGCCCTTTTTGTACCATTGCCGGATAATTAGATTTTGCAAACAATAGTGATACACCTTATAAAAGTTCCCAAAGAAATGAGCCTGGAGATTTCGGATTTAGTAGGTTATCCCGGGCTTTTAGGATACATGCTGTATTTCACCTTAGCAAACTCATGCTAGTATAAAGGGAATGTATTCATAAATAAGCCTCCTCTTGATTAAAAGTTAGGCGGACAATGTGATATCTGTTATGCCTTCCTTGCCTATGTAAATGATTGTCACATGACAGAAAATTGGATGCTCCAAACTTGTGACTTCATACAAAACATGTGAAATGTTATGTTATCATCAAAACGATATTTAACGTCATTTGTTAAGGTGGCTGAAAACAGTTTCCAGTACTTTTCAAGACTTAGAGTTTCATGGGTTATTGTAACAACTCTATACTACTTGACGCCAAAATGAAGGTGTCAACTAACTGCCCAATCATCGAGGAACAAGTTGCTGTTAATTTTGTTGAACAATAGGTTACCATAGCAACAATATGACCTGCTAAAAACACCCCTAATTTTAGCTTAAAGCGCTTATAACTCATAAGCGAGCTCGGTGACCCCCATTTTTTATTATCGAATTGTAATCAGCATGGTTAGATGCAACTTTTTGCGAAGAATTTTTTTAAGTGGTTATAATGACGCATCAAACTGTAAGTCTTGGAAAGTGCTGGAAAGTGTTTCCAACTACCTTAAAAAGCGATTGAAATGGATTTTTACGACAGCTAAGAGCATTAGTGTCATTTGGTGTTTTATCCGGCTGTAACATATTAAAAGCAGTCTTAGAGGTAATAGGGGCACTGCTCCATAGAGAAAAGGTTAAATTAGCTGCCCCTGAAAAGGATCTGGGTTCACATATATGGCTGTTAGGTCAGGACACCCTCACCAGAACAGAACTCATCTTCGATTCATCCTTGTGTCGACCCAGTTTTATCTTCCTGATTCCCGTTATTCTGGATTACTCGATAAAACATCTGGGATTCGTCTGAGTGACTTGGTTACGAAAACGTACGTTGTTAAATAAAGTACTTATAGAGTGGAGGCACGATTGCCTCATGGTTAGTGCGCTCATCCCCGGATCAAAGTGATCTGGGTTCGAGCCCTGGGGCTTGCTTCCCTAAGGTCCCGCAAAGTTTTCGCACCCGGAAAGCCATGGCATAATCTCAAACCTTGCAGAGCTGTTTTATTTAAATATTCTTGGTATAACCAGAAGTTCCTTTCATACAACAGTTTTCAGGACTATACACCGCTCTGTTTTTAGATACAGATTTACTAAAAATGTCTTTACCTGTCCGAAACGCTTGCGGGGCTTTCGAGAAACGTGCCCCTGGTCGGGGACTCTGTGTTGTGTTCTTGAGCAAGGCACTTTACTCTTGCAGTGCCTCTCTCCACCCAGACTGGTGAATTGTTAGGGAAACCAATTAAAAAAATTGCAGGGGAGTGACCAGCGATGGAGTAGCATCCCGTCCAGGGGGAGTAGAAATACTCCTAGCCGATTCATGCTACAAAAACCGGGATAAGCTCCGGCAGCTACAAGCCCGTCTGGCTCCAAGGCTTCACTTTTATTTAAGCCAAGCAATGTAAATCATGTCGATGCTCATTTCGAAGTGTTTTCCAAATGCATCGCAATGACGAGCAACCAAGGTTTCAGTGTAAGATAATAAGTATTCCTAATGCGAATACACACTGTTCACATTGGCTGACTTTGCGGGGCATAGAGCGGATAAGGAGGTCAGATCTTTGTTTCGTGTGCGAAGGTCACAATGTTGTCGATTTCAATTACAGCATTCTGTCAAGTTTTCAAGTCTTAACATCGGCTGAATAGTAAGTTTCATTTTACAAGCATAGATAGAAAATGCAAAGAAAGAATAAAAAAGCTAGAAACGTTTTGTAAACTGACCGGTCTATATAAAAAGGCCTAAGTCAGCAACAGACCGTGACTAGATTTGCGAATATTTTGGCTACGTTTTCCTGACTTTTCCACAAGGCGTCTGGAGATCTACAGCTGATAATTCTGCAATGCTAGCTATTTAAACCGTTTCTAAGTTATGTTTTTGTCGAATCCCTGCATCTTAACGTGGCACGGTTAATGAAAACAATTTCAGAGCGTTTTGATTGAGAACGATCTGAGCTAGCGTGACAACCTAATTTGCATAATTTAGCGTGAGAATCGCACAAAGCCCAGAAAGTTCGAAGCCGCTGTGAGAAAGGAAGATAAAAAGCGCAAGGTATTTTTACATTTCTATGCTTCCTAACCTTTGCTTAGCAGAATTCAGTTGGAGTTTTGAGCGGCCGGGTCTGGACTTGGGAAATAAACGGCAGCAAAGACAAGCTATTTTCGCAGGTTTTCAGAAAGTGATATAATGGGTGGTAACAGATAAATTTTCAGGATCCCTCAAAACAAGATATATCAAAAGTAACGTGCATTTCTTACCTTTAAAGGATCACTTGATGTAGGGATCATAACATTTTTTTGTTGCGTTTGGTGGTCTTTGAGCAGCGAGCTTCTCAATTTGGGCAATTTTCTGTTCTTGCAACACTCAAATTTATGCGTTTTCCGGCTATGATTGTTTTGAGCTCTAAAAAAATTATTTTGACGTATTTGCAAAAACTTAAGTCTTTGTATTTACTTATGACCCAAGATAGTTCACTGAGAAAAGTTTGAGGGAAAACTTTTTTTCGACCCGAAATGCAGTGGACCGCTTTTACAGAGACTGCCACTTAATTCTCTTTTCCACCATTTGTGTTCATGGTGCTACGCAGCTCATCGTTCATGTTAACATTAATGTACAGTTCTTCAGATACTTCAATATTTAAACGACAAATCTGGTATTTAAGCCAATCTTAGTGATCACCTGAACAGTTATTACAGCTTGTTTCAGTAAGTGGAAATATAGTGATTCGCAACACTCCTCGAGTCATCGCGACGTACTTATCGGCGAAGAAAGACTGTTAATTCAATTTCCTCAAAGTATCGACTAAGAAAACCAGTGAAAATATTTTTCAACTCGACAGCTGTGGTCCTTTTTCCAAATAAGTTCACAAAAGTCATGTCACAGCACGCTGGCAGTGAATGCAACGGTACTCACTTAAATCAGTGTAGAAGAGTTAACGTTGAAATAATTCTTAACAATGAAAAATGAGAATTGCGTTTGCAGAGTTCAAGATTAAGTTTTTCCCAGCAATAAAGGTGTGGAAAGATCGATTGCCAAATACAGTTCACTTCAACATATCTTAAATGTGAGCTTTTGGAAATAGTTAGGCAGATTTTAAGGTTTTAAAGTGAGTACTGTTGCTAAGAACTGTCGAGTTATGCAAATAAAAAGGGACCAACTCATTGCGATAATTTAACAATAACAAAATGTCACACAATATTATTTCGTAACCAAATACAGGGAGATGACTCCCAATGGCTGGAAACAACTTTCAAATATTTGTTTCGGTACCCTTTTGGTGAAATAATTGTTTGCGATGCACGCTCACTGCATGCATCACATATTCATGCCACAGTTGACTTCGAGATTTGACATTTCCGCGCGATTTCCAGGGGTGAAGACTTTCTGTTTTTCTTTAAAAACCAAGGCTTTTGCTCGCTGTTCTACAGAAATTCTTGTCTTTTCATCATGATCTATAATGCCCGTTGCTGCCTTTAGCGTTAAGGTACGGTAATACGAGCAACATTTTTCTTCAACATGTCTCGTAACATTGTTGCATCGCAAGTTGAAACACATTTTTTGCGCGCTATACCACGTTTGTGACCAACTTGTCTCGCAGCAAAATACAGTGTTGCAAGTTGAGGCAACATGTTGCGCAAAGTAGACTCGAGTTCTACTTTCTGCAACAAAATTTAGTTTTGCTGCTCGTATTACCACTGATGCTTCAACTTGTCTCGCAACAAATTTGAATTCAACGCTTGTGATTGGCTTTCGCGAAGCCCAACAACACGGCGAAGAAAAAAAACAAAGCAGGCCGTAAAAACAGCCTGGATTCAAAATAGATCAGTAAGTAACTCTCGAAAATTAAAACATAAATTTGCCCCGTGAAAGGACCTCGAGGACTATCTTAGGCTTTAGAACACGTCGTTTGTCCCCTCAAAACAAGTAACAAAAAAGTCAAAAGGGTTGGAAGAACTGTCCCAAAAATACAACTTTTTGTCTAGGTATCTGAAATGAAACTGGGCTTCATACTGAGAGAACTTTGCTGGCCGGATAATTGGGAAGAAAACGGCGGCCAGAAGCCTGAGTGAAACTTCGTGGAAACGCTAAATTATATGAAAGAAGGAGCCATCTAATAGACATGATTGACTAATTACACGAGTAAAATTCCGCAGACTTGCAACATTGTATTTTGCTGCGAGATAAGTTGGTTACAAACGTGGTAATACGCACGACAGAGGGTTTCAACTTGCAATGCAACAACATTGCGAGACAAGTTGAAGAAAAATGTTGCCTGTATCTGTCCCTTCAAATGCTGCACGCGCCATTCTAAGAAAGAACACTAAAAAATTCCGACTGACACCTCGCGTGAAGAAAAATTAAAAAAAGAAAACAAAATGCGTTAATAAACCACGAAATAGCTCAGAAACAGTCCTTATATAACGATCGATCTATTCACAGCCGTCTAGAAAACACACATTTATAATGTGGGAAACCACTGAAAAATGACATTTTAGTTATTTACTGAAATTCACCCAATCATGGACAAAAAGTATGGAGACAAAGTTACATTTAAGTGTAAACGTTCTCTGGTAAAAAGTTTAAAAACTATGAGCTTTCGACAGACTGAACTGCTGTCTTACACGTTTTTATCCGTTGAAGACAGCAGTTCAGTCTGTCGAAAGCTCATAGTTTTTAAACTTTTTACCAGAGAACGTTTACACTTAATTTTATCATGAATCCTGGTAACGGATCTTCAATATTTTTAAAGTTACATTTGTTGCGCTTTTTCGCACGCGCCAAACAGTCACACGGGATTTCATTTACACTAGTTCAGCCCCTCCCCCCACCCACCATCCCTATAATGTTGGACACATGTACACCCTATTTCTTCAGAGTTTCAACGTTGTATCGAGGGGGGGGGGAGCAACGCATTTTGAAACATATAACAGTGTTTTTTTTTTAAAACTTCGTTTTAAGAACACAGAAAGTTAATGCAATTACACAAGCGTCCCAAGGAATTTTGCCTACCATTGTAGCTAAACATTCTCCAGGTGTTTGTTTACAGATCAACATTTGCTAGTGACATGTGACATCTATTTTCAGTGGAAAATTGAGCCAGAAGATTCAAATTACGAAAGCTCTCAACTTTCAAAAATGACTGAGCAACGAAGCTCGTTTCTAGCTATATTTATGCGAAGGAAAAGGCATTTCTTCCAGAGGATGCTGTTACTGTCCTCAGAAAAGGAATAACCTCCCATCTGTTGTTCTTCAAAGCAGCAGTCAGTATAGTAAGCCATCTGTTCCTGTCCAAAGCAGCAGTCAGTAGAACGTTCCATCTGGTCCTCTTCAAAGCAGCAGTAACTATAGTGTCTGTCATATTTCCTCCACCCATGATTTGCCCATTCAGAGTGGTACGCTTCTTAGACAAGTTGAAGGTACGCCGAACCACATTGTTGCACAACAGATTGGCACACCTACTCACAAGTATGCACCTCCAAGTGGTCTCCATGGCACCCCACAAGCGCCGCCTGCTACAAACGCAAGTTCGCTTACCCTGAAATAGCTTATGGAAACTAGAGTCTCGAGATGTTATTGGACGTGGCAAAGTAATTCAAAACCCGCCGTTGAATTGCCCGGATGATCTTATTGTGATGTGCCGTGACTTCCGTCATTTTCGGCACAGAATCACCGGACAGCTAATAACCTCCTCCGAGCCCCAGAATGTGCATTTTCACCTCCGCCTGGCATTTGTGCGTACAAGGTATCCCCATTTTTTTGCCTACAATAGCTCTATTTACGTGCCACCCGATTTTCTTAACAGGTTTCAAGTGAAGCACCTGGGCAGGTAGGCTCGATTTCCAGCCGTTTTGTGAGCCCGCGTTCCTTGCCCCACACCACGGCTGGATCACTGGTCTAACCATTGTACTTTTTGACCAATCACAGCCAAGCCTGCTCGATTCGAACAAGCTTCCCTGTGATTGGTCAGTTCTGTTACTTGTCTATCCAACATGGTGGGTGTCATGGGTGAGAGAGTGGTGAGGAGTTTCTTTCTGCTACAAAGTGTGTTTTAGAGTGCTTTCACATCAACAAATAGGGAAACACAGCAGGATACCATTTTGAATTTGTTGAAATGAAAAGATTTTCAGTCTCACAGCCAACGGCCTCAGGAAAATTCGTTATTTTGCAGTCGTTTCCGATCTTTATCGGAGTCGTTCATGGCTGTAATCGATGGATATCCATTTTCAAGTGCAACTTGTATGAGGAAAAGGCTTCGGCTGAGTTCCATTAAGGAAGCGCGTTGTATCGGACACTGCAAGAATTAGAGTGGTTTGTCTGAAACATTCGTCCTAGTTGATTCCAAATTAATATTAAGCAAACACTCTCATCGTTACATGCAATTTGGGTTTATCAAGGCACTGAGTTTTTACCCCCTGTCACAATGGTACACACTTAAACTAATTGCGTAACACCTTCTGCTGGTTGAAAATAAAGACTCTTTGATTTTAATGTTTTTCTTTTAATTCGGAGATGTATAAAAGACGAATACGTGTTAAAAATGTACAATCCAGTTTTGGACCTTAATTTCTTTAGCAATACAATTTAGTTCAACATAGTTTATTAAGCTTCTTCTAAGCAGTCAATCCTTTCAGCATTCTTTATAGTTTTATATAATTCCTATTAAACACGGGTATCAAACCATTAAATGGCCATTCAATAATAAGTCTTATTTTTATAGGGTTTCAGCCAAAAAACTAGAGCAAGCATTCCTCAAATAGCTTTCACAAATAAGTGAAATATGTCCCCTTATATTTGTGTTCAACACAACAATAACTAAGAAGACCAAAGACAAAATATTTAGCCTTGGAGATGGAAGAGTTTCACATTCTTCATCACATTCCTAGTCAATAGAATACAGCATTTTCTGTTCATGTTGTCATTGGTGATGTAGACCTCGCCTTTGCCCTTTTGCCTAACCCTGCTGATTATATATTACTGTATCATTTACTGTCAGAGAACAGGTTGTCTTCAATGATACAGTGAATTCAAACATCTGCCTTTTTGAGCACACTCAAAACAACATGCATGTATGGACGCGTTTTTGTAGTTTTGCTGAAACACTTGCCATTATTACAGATGAGGACCACCGAGAAACCCGGCGTGTGCCCTCAATATCCAATTTTGCCAGAAAAAAAAAGGTTTTCTAGGGGCAATTTTTACTTGTAAATCAACCTCATTTTTGACTGTTAACTATTTGTATTAGAAAATTTCGATAATTTCAAAAACGTATGACTACAACTAAACAATGACCTAAGATACGAGTTTTATTACGCCCGTGTGCTAAGAAAAAAAGGTTCGTACTTCAACTTTACACATGAGAGCTTATTTGCTTTGGAAATTCTGCAGAACTAGCAACTTATAGCAGCATTCAGTCTTCAGTCATGCTACCGCCAGTGGTAGAACACGAACGGTATATCGGTAACTACGGAAAAACTCCAGTTAGTTACGGAGTTCTTGCAACAGAGGTAGGTCGAAGAAACAACATTGGCTTATGATTCCTGGTTTCACCAGATAGTTCTCTTGTATTGCATCATTCGGGCTCAGGATGGACGATTTCGACTAACTCCGAAGAATTTGTTTACTCAGTGATTTGTGATAGTCGTTGCAAAGATACCCTTTGTGTCGAGATTTTGCTGGCTACGATTTCTCGTACCTTTGAAGCAAGTTCCTGTTTCAGTTTAATGCTTTCCATGAACTATCCAAAGCATTTCCACATAGAACACATCCTTGCTAACAGGTTTAATTTTTTACGGAGCAACAAACTCCGCCATTTTTCCCTGCGCTGCCGGCCAGCGTATTAATTTGCATAAAAAGCGGAAGTGACGTCACGGACAAACGCTACGGACCAATGATCCAGCCGTAGGGAAGAGGACATAAAACCGGACTCACAAAACGGCTGGAATTCGAGTCTACTTGGCACGCTACTTCTGGAGTTCCGTTGGACACAAGGAAACTGAAATTTCGACAATGCAACGCTCTAAGACATCGAATGAAGGCATATAAAGCGCATACTTTCGCTTGTTTGCGTTTGAAATACCAGGAAACCAGAGAAAGTATTCTGAAAACGTCACACGTACTGTTATGGTTCTTATTATTTGTTCTGTTGTCAAGATGGACACCGAGAAACGTTTGTTATCTTTTGAACACAATTCAAGTGTTTTCAGTAATCAGCGCTTTCGAATAGTTTTAATAGTTTTGTTATGTTGAGGAATTAAAGAAAAACCGTTCCCGTAGATACTTGGAAACCAGACGTAAGTTACATATCGTTGTCAGGTTTGATAGTTTTGTGCTGTCGTTTTTAAAGCGCTTGACGAAAACCTTTCAGAAATGTTACTTCCAAAAAACTACGCTTTATGGTTTAATTTACGATAAAGGCAGATATTATAGTTGATCTTCAATTTGTTGGAGTTGAGAAAATACTAAGAAAGCAATAAGAAAATATTACATTGAAAATTGAAACTTTTGTAGTTTGGAATAAATTCAACTATCGTTTTGTTATTATCTGAAGTAAAAATATCAAGAATTTTAATAAAAGTGAGAGTTTTCCACTTTTAGAGATTTACTGTTCTCTCTTCTTCCTTCTTCGATTCCCCCCCGTTCCCCGTTTTCAAGATGTTGCAGAATTCAAGAAACTGAACTCAAAAAGGCTGACCGTACGGTTGGGGTTAACTGTAATATATTTTCCAATATAACGTCAGGCACGACCTGACCTCTTCGGGGATTGCAGAATTCGTAACTTGTGAAAAAGTTCCGTAATAAAATTGAGGGAAAAGGAGTAAGATTCCCCGTTTTAGAAATTCCCCATTTTAGACATTCCCCCTTTTAGAGATTCCCTGTTTTAGAGATTCCCCGTTTTAGAGATTTCCCCTTCAAGAGATTTCCCTTTCAAAAATTCTTTCTTTTAGAGATTCCCCCTTTAAGAGATTCCCCGTTTTAGAGATTCCCCGTTTAAGAGATTCCTCCTTTTAAAGATCCTCCTTTTAAAGATCCCCCATTTTAGAGATTCCTCGTATCCCGTTCCCTCATTCTCGTTACCTGTTTTCGAACAGGGAACGATACCTGTTGTAGGCGCACGATACCTGTTTTAGCTTGGCCTGGTCAAAGAAACCCTCCCCTTGTTTCTCTACACGTACGTCGTCCAATTCTGAATAAAAACAATGAGTATTGTGGGAATCCTAGACGCATTTAATTATATCACTGAAGTCAATTTTTGCTTCTTGTAAACTTTTTTTTGTCCTGCACTGGTTACAATTAAACCGAGCTTTACTATCCGCGGCACGATACCTTTTGTCGCTTAGGATGATCAAAGAAAGCCTCCCTTTCGCTGCATGAAAGTTGGGCAATTCTGAAGAAGCTGAGAGCTGTTCATCTCTTACTTGTCCAAAAGCTACCAGGGATAACGAACAATCTAAAAGATAGAAAATGGGCATTAACTCAGTCGTCTAAGCACATTGCATATGTACAGAGATTTTTTGTTTAATAGGCGTTTACATAGCCTTTGAACGTAAGCGAGGCTGAAGGTGACCTTGCTTTGAAACAAACATCTCTGCTTTTTCTTACAAATGTTACCCCCAACTCCCACCCAAAAAATTGTGAGGTCTGTATCAAAAGCAAGGTCCCCTCCCGGCCTAAATGCCATTCAGAGGCCAGGTCACTGTGAAATTGGTTACTTTTGTAATGAGGTTTACGAACTTGATTGGATGAATTCGATATGGAAAGCAGTGTAGATTCCCCTATCTAGATAGACATAAAGACCGGTGATGTTTTGCGGTTAAAAGGTTGCAAATATTGACTTCTTTCTTCTAACATTATTTGTTTATCAAAGTGGCAAAAAGCCTGATAAGTAAAAAGAAGTAAAAAGGACGAGTAAGCCTCGGCAGAATTAAGCCTTTCGCAGGAACAATGCCAGTTTCCTACAAACCACTTACATTAACGAATTAAATAGTTCTTGTTTGCCGCGCCAAATAACAAATATCTTGTAAACTAAGCTAAGTCGGACTTTGTGGGAGAATCTTGACCTCGGCCGTGTGTGCAGACCTCATTGCATTCGATCTGTACTAACCACCTTGGTCAAGATTCTCCGATACAGACCTCCTGCTCGGTTAATGAGAGTTAATTATCTCTTAAAAGAGATTTGGAAGTGTGACATCTTCTTATCAGTTTAGCCGACTATAATAAGGCAATTTATTTTCAGCACGAGCAATGCCGTAATTAGATCGCACTTCTGTTTCCCAAATGATCAGGAAGACAATTGTTCATTATTATCAGCTTATGACGGAAAAGAAGAGAAACAAATAGAAAGGTATTAATTCAACCACAACGAATCTAATGCCTCAAGTTTAGTCTGTAAAGATAACAATTTCAAAGCGAGAGTGATTTGTTTACGACAAATTTTGCCTTACAGGGTACACATTACGGGCAAATAATGCCCCATAATTTAGTACAATTAACTCATCAGAGCGCGCATTAATTAGAGCACGCGTTACATGGGTTTGAAACACAAGTCATATAATAACTAGTTTTAACATTAAAGCAGTTATCTATTCCAATCAAAATTGAGATAACTGGGTTTCATCAACTGAGTTAATAATGCAAATTGGCGTCAGTAAAGAGATTGGAAAGCCGACGTTTCGAGTGTTATCCCTTCGTTGGAGCGAATCAAGGAATTATTTGTTGTGTGTGGTTTTAATACAAACATTGGAACACCGCTATTGGTTAATGTACGGTAACGTAAAAGAACAACAGAATAAATAAGTTAAAATGAAAAGCGTTCTTTGATACCTTGAGGATCATGATTAAGAGTGCCGTTTGAAAAAAAATAAGTTTTTGTTCTAAAGCTTTGCGGCTTCCGTGCTTTCCTGATGTATGCGGGAAAGGTTCCAGGCGTCCGATTTGTTGCTTAGAATGATTGGGGAGATTAAAGTGTCTCGCAACCGGTTTAGATGAGTTTTTGTCGTCTCTCTGTACGGAATCGGTCGCCTAGTGGTCTCCCTGTTTCGCCAACGTGAAACGATTTGCAAAGAGTGCAAATTATGCAGTAGGTGTCAATGGCTGAGGTGCAGGTGAAATAATCAAAGATCTTGGATGGCCAACACACGGAGGGGGTGGCCTTGATCAGGACCAGGGAAATGGAGAGGACACTTATCGAATGGAAACCATCAGGATCGAGACTGCTCAAGGCCAGGTTCAACTCAAAGTACACGACGTTGACGGCGATAGTGTGCTATGCTCCAACTGAAGATGCTGAGGAGACAGACGAAGACGCTTTTTATCACCAGCTGCAGGCAGTGACTGACAAGGTCTCAACACACGATTTTCGTATGGTGCTAGAAGACCTGAATGCCAGACCCAGGAACAACAACGTTGGCAGGGACCGTGTGATGGGGAAGCATGGTATAGGTACCATTAATGACAAAGGAGAAAGGCTGTGTCACTTCTGCGATGAGGACAACATGGTCATAGGTGGCACCTTGTTTCAGCACAGAGATAACCACAAGACGACATAACCTCGCCCAGTGGGGCCACTTAAAGCCAGATAGACCACATTCGTATCAACAGAGAAGCTCCTTACCAGATGTTAGTGCCTACAGAGGAGCAGATGTCGCCAGTGATCACAACCCGTTGGTGGCAGATCTCAAACTGGAGTTGTATAGGGCACGAAGACGACAGGAAATAAACTGAAAGATGACCGGATCAGACAAGCTTTTAGACGGGAGTTGAAGAACCGCTTCCAAATCCTGGGGAAGAACAGGAGATAAACATCGCCTCCTTTAATCAGGTTTTAAAAAGACGACGAAGGAGGATTGGATACAAGGGAAGACCTGGGAGAAAATACAAACAAGGAGGGGAGTCAAGCAGCAAATAAGCTCAACCCAGTCAGAAAGCGTCGGTGACTAGCTGAGAAGAAAATAATCAGAATTGGGCCATGGGGGAACGGCGCAAAAACCGCTGATTGGCTAAAAAATCCGTTGTTCTGGAGCATGCTCAAGCGCTTTCCGCTGACAATTTGCGGGAGCCAGTTTCGAAAATGTCTGAAAATGTTGTAAACGGGAGCACCGAACAGCAAGTATTATTTTGGATTTTGCCCAGATGGAACTTCTACCTGTCGTAGAGAATGAGGATTAAGCAATAGTAAGTATGTTTCAAATGTTAGCCTGGTTTTGTCGCTTTCTTCGAGTGCTATTCCTTATGCTATTATTGCTTTTGTCCGTTGGTGTCGTGATCCGTGAAACATTTGCTTTGTTTATTTACAGTTTTACTCTTCTGCTGCAGATTTTGGTGTACAGATTACTTAACACAATCAACACAGCTTAATTGAAAGGTAAGCCAAGTTTTCCTTCCTTTCCTTCCGTAAATGGTTGATTTTTGTAAGTGGCACAATTTTCTAATTCGCGTGTGGCTTCCGGAACTTTTTGACTCGATGAGTCTAAATATTTAAAGTTGAAGATTTTGTTCGCTATCATTTGAATTACCCGTCAAATCTTGACTTACCTCCGGGAAGAGACCCAAGGCTTTTGTTCGCCATGTTGAAATAAAAATATTAAGCAACGAAAGCCGTTGACACTGTACTGTAAATGAGCTTGAGATTAAGAATACAATGCTTACATGCACGCAATGAATGTTGTATTTAAAGCCCAGCTGATTTATGTTCAGCCTGGATATCAGCATACTATATATCAAGGTGACACATTCCTTTCCACGTTTAGATACATTTTCTAGCTTGTGTTGTCTAAATTTAAACGCTGTTTCAGTGATGCAAGAATGTGATATGACAGATGCACACTAGCTTTTTTCTTTGTTGTTATTGAAATGGACTAATTGCATGATTTTGAAGAGTTTCTAAGTTATCTTGTGAATTTTTTGGGACCTGAAGACAGATGTTGATGAGTTAGTAATTTAAATTTCCCAATTACAACCTAGCAAATGACTGAGGTATTCACTAGGAGATTGGGGGTCTCCTTCAGATGCTTGAAAGAAGTTGTATAGTCTTCAATGCTCTACACAGTATTGTATAGAGTATAAACAAGGAGGATCCTAAGTTAATGACGTTTCTTCTTGCAATGTAATAAGTATTCAAAGGGTGAAGCCAAAATATGGCTTAATTTAATTTCACATTTTTTTCCTCTCTTTTTACACACTTAGACCTCAACACTCTCCTCCTTTCTTTTAATGACTTGGTTCTCTCGCTGGAGACGTTGTGACGTGGCCATTTACATCAACTCAAAGAAGTTTTTCTTCATGGATGAAATGAGTGCCATCTTCTTTGGCGAGGTTACTAAATTATATGTGCCCTTTGAATTCGTAAAAAAAAAATTTCAAATCAGACAGATTAAGTAATATTCACATTATTAGGGTACGGAATGTATGGAACAAGTATTTCAGGATTCCCCAGTGATAAATAAGAGAAAATGTTCGAAGAAAGAAAAATTATACTACCAAGTCATGTAGCCTTCATTTATAGCGTACATCTTTGGTATTTGACATCAATGTTAATGTCAATTGGTTCATGTCAAAACAAGGTATTGGCTGACTAGTCTCACATGACCTATAGTTTGGTCCACAACTTGGTTGGGATTTGACTTCTTAAAAATGTACAAGTAGATCACAATCCCGGGGTGGA
>JAHPZR010010226.1:2500-10000 GCA_019787425.1 Platygyra sinensis
ATTTGACGTCACTAAGTAAGGCAACAGTCAGGGTTACATTTCGTGACTCATAACATGAATGTAAAAGAAAAGCGTTAGCTCAGGAATGTTAGTTCTTGTAGTCTGCAGGTTCTGGTAGATATGGCAGTCCTCGTACTCTGGTAGTTCTCTTACTCTGGTAGTTCTCATCGTCTGGTAGTTGTTATAGTTCTGGAAGTTTTCGTATTCTTTTAGTTCTGGTAGTTCTATTAGTTTTCGTAGACTGTTAACGGTAGGTATGGTAGATCTCGTACTCTGGTAGTTCCGGTAGTATTCTAATAGTTCTTCAGCTTCTCGTAGTCTGGTAACTTTGGTACTTCTCGTAGTGTGTTAGTTCTAGTAATCTGGCAGTGTTGGAGTTCTTGTAGTTTAGTAGTCCTGGTAAGTCTAATAGTACTCGTAGTCTGGTAATTGTGGAAGTTCTGACAGTTATCGTAGTCTGGTAGTTATTTTAGTTCTCGTAGTCTGCTAGTTCTCCTAGTCTAGTAGTTCTCCTAGTCTAGTAGTTATGGTAGTTTTCGTAGTCTGCTTGTTCTAGTAGTTCTCGTAGTTTGGTATTTCTGGTACTTCTAACAATTCTCCGAGTCACGTAGCTGTGGTAGTTCTGCTAGTTCTTGTAGTCCGGTAGTAGTGCTAGATTTAGTTTTCTCGTTGTTTGGTAGTTCTAGTAGTTCTCCAGCTGATTGTTCTGATAGTTCTCGTAGTCTCATTGTTCTGGTATTGCTCGTAGTCTGGTACTTCTTGTAGTTCTAGTAGTCTCTGGTTGCGCTGCTACATCTGGTAGATCTCGTAGTCTTGTAGTTCTTGTAGTTTTGGTAGTTCTGGTAATTCTCGTAATCTAATAATGCGGGTAGCGTTGGTAGATTTCCTAGTCCGTTAGTTTTGGTACTTCTGGTAGTTCTCGTAGTCTGGCAGTTCTTGTAGTTTTGGTTGTTCTTGTAGTCTGGTAGCTGTGGTAGCATGGTAGTCTAGTACTTCTAGTAGTTGTCGTTGTCTGGTAGTTCTAATAATTCTAATAGTTCTGGTAGTTCTAGTGCTTCTGGTAGTTCTGGTAGTTCTAGTAAGTTCTAGTAGATCTGGCAGGTCTTGTAATCTGGTAGTTCTGGTAGTTCTTGTACACTGGTAGGTCTTGTAGTTCTCGTAGTCTAATAGTTCTGACAGGTCTACTAGTTTCCGTAGTCTGTTAGTTCTCGTAGTTGTGGTAGTGCTCGTAGTCTCCTAGTTCCGGTAGTCCGGTAGTCTGGTAGTTCTCGTAGTATGATAGTTATGATACTTATGTTAGTTCTCCTAGCCTTTTAGCTCTGGTAGTTCTAGTATTTCTCGTAGTCTGGTAGTTCTGGCAGTTATCGTAGACTGGCAGTTCTGATATTTCTAGGGTATCTAAAAGATAGCATTGCTGTGGCACATTGTTGATAGTGGCATATTTTACACAGTGATTCATCTACCTGCGCGTTCCAAGACTTACATTAACCTTTATTTCTTGAAGTAGTGCCAAATCGTGGGGAATCTTTCCTTGTATGCATCAACGTCATACATGATGACACATCGCCGATGATGGCTAGGTGTGAAAAGGGATCGTGACAAAAAAAGTACGTAGTGATCTGAACTACGTTTGGACATAAATCGATACACATCAACCTTCTCTTTACCAGACAGCAAGAATCAAAAGATGTGGAAATTGTAGGAACGGAAATCTAACTTATAAATTCTGTACTGGTACGCATCAAACGTCTCTAGAATGTTGACAGACCGTGTCGAGGACGCATCCATCGCGATGTGTGAAAATGCTTAAAGCGTTAGCCTAAATTCATGTTTGGATGTAAAGGAATAGATCACAGCATATATGAAAGTAGCGTGTTCTACGGTTTTCATTGCCTTAATTATTCTACAAGCTTTAGTAACGACGATTTCTCTTCATTAAAGAATTCGACCAAGGAGGCGAGATGACATACTACCGGTAGGTTTAAAATTAAGATGTCACAATAAATCGTCCAGATTTACAAATTTTCACATACTGCTTTAAGAACAAAAGCAAGAGTTGTGAAAGTCAAGGCACGATCTCCTTCACATCGTTTTACAGGTAAATCAGCAAAACATAACCACTATTAAGCCTTTCCCACTGGAATCCACCCGAAGCCGATTTGTTTTCAGCAGCAAAACGCACGGCCACAAGCAGCTTCGTCATTACCTCCGAGTCTAGAGCAGCCTTCAGTTTCACAAAAGAAGCATCCTCGGGAGAGAAAACGTCTGAAAAGAAAAAGTCTAGCCAAAGGGAGTGATGATGCTTTAACGATGAGAAAGTTGCTTTTCAGCTTTAGGCCGATAATATAATGACCATTATCAGAATGCTATCATATATGTTTTATGTTGCAAACGTGCGACCTCAGTAACCTTCTGGGGTAAGTGCGCCGACAAACGTGTGTGACAAAAACAAAAGTCCACAGTGCGACCCATGTCTCACGTTTACGTTTGTTTGTTTATTTTAAATTTTCTAGACAGAATGTTGGAAATGGCAGTTAAATGTCATCGCTTCTGCATGCATTGCGTGCCGTTTATATAATTAACAAGACGATCTAAGATCGTAAGTCGGGCTACTGGAAGATAGGCTGTTACTAGTTTTGACCAGTCACTTGTTTGTCCAAGGTCCCCGCTTGTGGGCGTGGCGTATTTTTTTTTTTGTCCTCTAAGACTATTCCCCGTTTTCGACCGTTTAGTGTCGTTGCGCGACCGACCCAGGTTTCGCGTTTTCCAAAAAAATTTATGAAGAAGGTAATTACACATAATTTCAAAACATTGTCAGTTTACTCTGCAACACAGTCAATGTTTTGTCATCTTTTTTTCGCTGTTCACGTTTGAGTTTGACCACGTCTTGTCATTTCCAGGTTCCGCATGTTATTTTGCTGAGGTAAATAAAATAGACAGACCAAACACGACTCCTACGGTTCGTGTCATTTGTACACTAGGTTTGCCCGTGTTTATATTTCGGTCTTCGACTTTTTTGTCCCTTCACTCTTGTTTATGAAGGGCATTTCGTATTGTGTTATTAGGAGAACGCTAGAGTCGTTACACGTCGTCATAGGTCTGCATGATTTCTGCGCGCTGTTATCTGCGTGTTGCTTCGTTGAATTTGACACCTCTATAATTTGCCATGCGTTAGTGTATTGTTTGGGCTCATTCCTATTGCAAGATTTGCTTTTAAGTCTCCGAGTATTTGCTTTTAAGGGACAAAATATGACATTTACTGTGAACGTGTTGCTTACTCGCATTCTATATTGTGACGCTGTACCCGGAGGGGGGGGGGGGGGGGGTACTCCTTTATTTGGGCTATACGGGGACGTGCCGCTGGATAGGGTATGGTTTTTAGGCCTCGCTGTCCTAAACAGGGTATACAATTCGACTTGCTTCTGTCCTAAACAGGGTATGGTATTACGAGCCCGAGAGACTTTAACTCAGACTGCGAGCAGTCTCTTTCTTTTCTTGGCCTGCGATCCGGAGCCTGCGAGAAGTTGAAAGAGCGTGCGATCGAGCGACAGAAAAGCGACGCATTTTTTCCTGATTTGCGCAATATCAACTGAGTAAACCGACATATGGTAGGTCTAGTTTCTTTGTCTTGGATAAGGCGATGAAAGAAAGATGTTACTGTGTCGCGCAGACATGAGGGATCCCGCTGGTATATATATTGTGTAGGGATATTTTTCTCTGTAAAAGTTCTATTAGTGCCTTAATCAAAATAAAATTAACCTCAAAAAATAGGTTCCTCTTATTCATTATACAAAAATTGAAGAAATTATTCCTCTTTGATTTGCTATTAAAAAAATCGCCCCTCTATAGATGCAATGACGACATTTTGCCACGCTAATTTAGAGCTTAATGCTTGACGGCTTTTTGTTTCAATAGTTCAAGTGTAGAGACGCAACAACTAGGCTTTAGACGCATCGAGCATGATTTCTTTAATTTAAATGACTTATTAAACAGTGGAAATTCCTGCTTGTAAAACCAGCGAGTGTGCATTTTGTCGCTTGTCCTAAACAGGGTCTTAAAATGGAGATTGTTGTCCTACACAGGGAAGGGTTTTTAGCGTATTTTTGTCCTAAACAGGGTCAGTATTTCAAACCCTCGGCGGCACCCCTGTACCCAAACATTGGTCAAGTACTCCCCCCCCCCCCCCCCGGGCGCCGGACGTTAGCGTATTGTTTGGGCTCATATGATCATAGAACTGTTTGCAAGTACAGCAGGTAGATTCTTATCACAGGGAAATAAAATAGACAGGCCAAACACGACTCCTTTCGGTTCGTGCCATTTGTACACTAGATTTGCCGTTTATTTTTCGGTCGTTCGACCGGCTCTTTGTCGCTTCACTCTTGTTTATGAAGGGCATTTCGTATTGTGTTATTAGGAGAAAGCTAGAGTCGTTAGATCGTGTTACGGCAAATTTTAAGAGGTCATAGGTCTGCATCAGAGGAGGGTGGACAGGCATCACGTGACAATTTTGTACCAATCAGATTCTTCGCTCAACATGCTAATGGCGGACTCTGAAAATCTTCCAAAAGCGAGAGTAGTGGCCGTAATTTTTGGTTTTCCGTCGTTTGTGGTGAACGAATTGAGTTGGAATCCATCCCAGTGATTTGATGTGAAGATATTCTTTCTTGAAAAGTCGAGTTTTTAAAGGTGAGTTTGTTTTAAGTGTTGATTTTTTTTCTGTGATTTGAGGGGACCATCGAACAGCATTTGTTTCTCGTGTGTTAGGTGTGATGTTTTCAAATAGGTGTTTTGTTTTCTTTTTGCTTGCTTTTTGCGTCCAATTTTTCCATTTCCTTGTAGCTTGTTTGTTAGACTTTCAATAGGACCGGTCGCCCCCGGTCGCCCCCGCGATCGTTTTTGAGATATTTATGATTGAAAACGTACCATTCTCACGATCAGTAGCAGTAACGAAAAACCGGAAGTAAACATAACATGATGATATTTGTGATGTTTCGGGGATCCGCGTCGCTACAAATTCACACGTTTGTGTGTCTCAGACACTTCCGTTTTCAAGTATTGTTGCTGGTTTTAAATCGAGGCCGATATTTACCATGAGCAATCCTGCAAAGCGGGGACACGCGCCACCGAGTGGTGAAAAACAGCTACTGCACATCAGGCAACATGAGGGCAATCCTTGTTCCAGTCAGAAATAAAGCCACCGGTGGGAATTTCTAAAGTTTCAGCCATACTTACTCGATCGAATTCCCATGACATTTAAGATGACAATTGTCTGAATAAAAGTGTTTGACTCTGTTTACATCAGAAAAGCAGCCATTGTCATAACCAGTGGACTGACCCTGAAATCTGGGAACTGATTGAGTACATTACATTGTATCATGCACCGAATGAAGACAGCAGTTATGTTTGGTCGATTCACAAATGGCAGGACTTTTGAGAAAATTGCTCTCTGACTGTGATGCAATGCACTGGGAAAAGTAGGAGAAGTTGTAAGTGTAATTCTGTTTTGACACATTCAAGGAATCTTTTATTTTCCATACCCATTTCACTGAGCGTTTTGAATATATATTCCATTATATATTATTTGATTTCATATATTTCTACAATACTTACGTTAAACAGTTGCATGTAAGCCATTGATGATGTTTTAAAAGATATCATGACAAATGCAGGTCCTGTAAAATACCAGGTCATGGCTTATTACCATGCCATGTCATGCAAAAATTTTATCTTTTGCTTATTGTTTCTTTGCTTTCTTTTTAGCCTCCTTGTAATCTATATTTCATCATTTATCTAGGCATAGTTCAATATTTCTTTGTAATTGTTGTTCTCATCAGAGATCCGAGTATACACAAATGTTGATTTCCTGGTATTACTAACTCAAAACTGGTGTTACAACCTCAGGAGCTGTGTAAAGAAAAGACAAAGTCCGTCTGTCTCTGCAATGTGGTACCTTTGAGTAAGCTTGATGAATTTGTCTTTATGAGGAGAAAAAAGGTTCAAATATTGTCATGTTTTGGACATCTCTTCTGCAAAATGTTATAATTTTAGCATATAATTGTGTAAATTGATGCATTTCTTGATTGCCAGTATTAGGCTGTAATATAATGTTGATAGTAAAGTGCAATAAAAAGATATCTTTGTTTGTACAGCTATTTGTTTGTTGTCATCTTTTTTGCCTATGTGCAGATGTTATGTACCTACTGTGGTGTTAAGGGAGATAAATAACCGACTATACACACCATGTAACACAGCCAACTAAAAACAATTAATGGCGGATACTGAAATACACCCTGATTGGCCAAAGTACATTGTAAAACCATGTGACACGAGGGACCCAATCAACATTCATAACACCTATCTCATTTTGGTACAAGGCCTGGTTCAAAATCACTTTTGTGGTTGTCCAGATTTACTGAATGATTATTGATGTTGTTAGTATTCAGGAGGAATAACTTAATTAGCCCCAGGCCCTCTGAACTGACTCCAGACCTGTCAGTTGTTGATGGACATCAGCTGCCATCTGATACCCCTGCCTCCCTCCCTCCCCCCCCCCCCCCCCCCTCCAATTGGGTCTCTGCTTGGGTCCCCAGAACTGAAATAGTAGTAAAGATGCCCAAACTGATACACTGATACACATTTGTGTAAGGGTGCCCAAACTGATACACTGGCTCTCGGTCTTTTGTGTTGAGATACCAGGGGAAGGACATCAGTGGATAGTTTTCCACAAGGACAACCCATATTTTAAAGGCAATAAAGATAGAAGATAACTGTTCCCTAAATAATAGTCAACTGTAGTTTTCAGAAACTGGGTAAATCTTAAAACAGTGAATATTCTGGTTATGGTAAGTATTCAGTCCTGGGTCAATGGACTTACGGACTTACGGACTTATGACATTATTTTATCAGCAAAATTATTATTTGATGCCCTATTCTCTCCAAGGGACTGACCAGGATTTTCATTTACACCATTTTAGAACTTTGGTGTGGTATGGCTGCATGCCTAATCTCAATTTGTAATCAGTGCACTGATAATTGAGTGCATGAAGTGATACACTAATAACCAACAATTCCTTGACAAAATTATAATACCCTCATCATCTAGGAAAATGTCTTCTAGTTCTGCTCATAAATATAAAGAATTACACTTTTGGGACACATGCATGGCCTAGCTAGAGTACTTTCAATGTTTGGACCTCAAATTGGACTATCTCTTTCTCACATTGTCAACTAAATAAGCCCTATGTTACTGGAAATTTTGTGTACATATGCAAAAACTATTCATTGTCACTAAAATTGAAATAATTTATAACAGTTAATAGATGTAAGGCCTGGGTTTCAAATTAATTAATGGCATATTTTAATTCTGATGACCTGGGTAACTGGTATTTTTTTGCGGAGTATTCCAAATTAAACGAGAGATTCACCCCATTAGCCAGTACGAATGGAAGAGTGCACAAACCATTTTTCGATAGTACAGAAAGGTACAACTGTACTGCACTA
>JAHPZR010010227.1:0-12500 GCA_019787425.1 Platygyra sinensis
AGCCACTTTTTCAGACTGCATGATGTTAGCCCGCCTTGCCGGGAACTACTCCATGTAGTTCTCACTAATAAACAAAGGCACTTATTGATTTTTAAATTCAAACCTTGATAACAGAAGGCTAGATATCACATTTTCCAAGGTGAAACACATTCTTTTCTTTTTTTATTTCGCTGTACATCATAAGAAAAACAACTTGTTTGATTAACCTTATCAGAATAAATAATAGTCCACTGAGTGTTGCTGCTTCCAGGGGCTTTTAACTCACAAAAAATATCTCTTGCACGTCGTGCGTGCCTACGTTTTGTTAAGCACTGCATGAAAATGAGAACAAGACTTCCAAAAAGTAGGTATGTGAAATGGGTACCTTTTTTCAATAAAAGGTATATAAAAGGGGTACCTTTTCTACCGAAATTGTATATAAAACGGTAAGGGGCTGGACCTCGGGGCGGAACCTCCCCGTATTAATTAATAATTAATAATTAATATTAAGCTTTGTTAAGTACCCCCACCCCCCCCCCCCACCCCATCCCCCCTTCCCCCAAACGGTAAATGGCGTTTTTATTCTTTCTCGGAATTCTATGTGATACCCCTGAAAATTCAAGGGGCAAGCATTTGATCATAGCAGGAGCCCATTCCCCGGAGCTTCCATCCTTCATACTGACCCTCTGATGCAACCCTGTCCACATCTTTTTATTTTTAGAAACACCTCCCATGGGTGTTTTCGCGGGTGTTTTTATAATAGCCAGCCATTCTCTACTTGCACAAATCCCATAATACACCTCTTTTACCCCAAAAATTTGCTTAGGCATTGTTTTAGATTACTCTTGGGACATGTTAATGTCCCAGGAGAAATTGCAAACAATGAGTATGCAAATTTTTTTTTTTTTTGGGGGGGGGGGGGTGGAGGGGGAAAGAGGTGCATTATGGTATTGTGCAAGTACTGAATAAGGGAGCTGTGGTTCTTTTAAGGAATGGAGAATGTCTAGCGTGCGTCCATCCAATTCGGGATGCACGCGGATAGTTAGGAGAGCACGAAGGTAGCGTAAGAGATGCTCAAAGCGCAGCTGAGAGCATCTCTAGCTACCTAAGTGCTCTCCCAACTATCCAAGTGCATCACGAATTGGATGGACACACATATAACATAGCAAGACATTTTTCACGCTGAAAAGTCGCTTTTTCTGCACTGATAAACTTGCAAATTCTGCACGTGCACGTGCACTTGTTGTTTTCACTAACAGTACTTTTCGCTACACGGGCACGTGCACTTGCACGCACGTGTTGTTTTCACCGGTAGCACTTTCGCTTTGTTGATCTTTCGATGCTTCCGATGTTTTTACAACCATTTCAGACACGTTGTCTAAATCTTCAAAGTCGTCGAGAAACCCTAACTCAAATGTTGGATAATACTAGCCATTAGTAACAGCTAAAGTTAAGTTTTACTCGAAAAAAGTTGCGAGAAAAATCTTTTGCTGGGAAGAAATTTCACCGACAATGACGTCAGCCTGAACCATCTCTATGAAGTATCCATTTCTTTTTCATAAAAAATCAGCCAATCAGAGCGCGCGCTAGCATATAGCTATGTTATAATATTGTTATACTTCATTTGCAGGCCACTCGAAAGTATTTCAATAACAGTAAAAAGGAAGGAAATTTAGTATTTTTTTAGGATATCTTGCGAACGTGAACAAGTCTTCCCGGGAAATTGAATAACTCCAGCAGATATCAAGTTCTGTCGGTGGTAGTTACAAATTGAAATTTATTTATTTCCTGTATCTCTGAAACCAAGAGTTATCATTCCATGGCATTTCTGAGGGAAATTGAGGTATACAGATACCGAAAAGAAGCCCTTGTTGAGACAACTCAATGTTGATTTTGTTTTATTGTTTATTCAATGGATTAAATAAAATAGCTTCAGAAGTTTGCATGTACATTACAGTTATCGAAAATATTAACTGTATAAGTTGGATAAGATTTTGTGACGCAATAATTTTGATGTCCAAAAAACGCCTCCAGAGTTGGTTAAAGCCGACGAACTTGTTCCCAGGTTCTTTCATTTCCCCGCCCTAACGGTAAGGGCAGGAAAAAGGTGGGAAGCTGAGAGATGAGAGATCCTGGGAACGAAGCTATCAAATTTGATTTGTTCCAAATTGTTAAATCCTGTAGTATCAGCTATTGGAAGTACTTAGCCCTATAGAGAACTCATTCGCTTGAGGGAAAAAGTCCGTAGAAATTTCCATAAGTTGCAAAAACTGCAGGGAACAATGAGGAACCCTTTAAAGCTCATTGGTGGGAGGCGGGATGGCCTCATGGTTAGTGGGCCCGACTCCGTAGTGAGTAGTCCGGGTTCAAGCCCTGGCTGGGGACATGGTATTGTGTTCCTGGGCAAGACACTTTACTCTCACAGTGCGTCTCTCCACTCAGGTGTATAAATGGGTACCGGCGAATTTAATGCTGGGGGTAACCCTGCGATGGACTAGCATCCCATCCAGGGGGGAGTAGTAGTACTCCTAGTCGCTTTATGCTACAGAAACCGGGATAAGACCCGGCCTGATGGGCCACCTAGCTCACACGTCGTGCTGGACTGATGAGAGTTTCTTTCTTTTGAAAGTCCCAGTGCGTTATTTGCGTCCCAGCATAATTTATTCCGTACCATGTGACCGCACTATGCAGAGGGCCAATTCTACTTTCTGACAGAACAAATACAGTTTCGATTCCTAGAAAGGAACGCACGTATATGTAAATAATACTATAAAGTGGCATCAACTTGTGACCTTTGGTCAAAAACTTCTGCTTATTTGATTAACAGTAAAAGATGCAAAATCTCTGTACTCAAAAACAAGAGCAAAACTAATAACATAAGACCGCGGACAAGATGAACACTCGCACCGTTTAGCTCCCAGTTTTTGCGCAGCTAGGTTTTGAACTTTTCTCTGCCCGCTCAATGAACTAGCAGAACTAAAGGGACAAAAAAACGGGTACTGCTTGTCTGTTGTGGTTTGAGAAAGCTATTTCAGCGTACCTAATTTAAGTCTTGATATGAAGGCCCAGATGGCTTGTCTGTTAAGCTTGACTGCTGTGGATGAATCAAGTTTGCCAACCAGTACGGTCCATTTCAACATGTATGGCGGTAGTACTGATGGAATGCCGCACTGATCAAAGTGTATGTTCCTCCTAATCAAGAGAAACACATTTTCTTTCACAAAAGTCACCACAAAGTTAGTTTTTGCTCTTTTTTGTACAGACCCCGTTGTACTGACCTCGTACAGATATTTTTTTCCCAGTACAGCCCTCATACTTGGGATGAGATGGGTTCAAATATCTTTCAACTTACAAAATCAAGTTAAAAAGTGAAGAACGATCATCCTAATAAATTAACTAGTTTAAGCAATTGGAAAGAAGAATATTTGAAATTCGGTTGCGGTTGTCACTTTAATAATTTTATCTACATCCGCAGTTCAAATATGAATTATTTCATGTATACGTCACATCATTCCACTCCTCACGAGAAGATATGAACCCAATGAATTGACCTCGCTCCCAATGTGTGGTTTCATAGCTCAGTTGGTAGAGCATCGCACTGGTATCGCGGAGGTCACGGGTTCGAGTCCCGTTGAAGCCCTGATTTTCTCAGGTTTCTTCTTTCCAATTGCCTAAATAGGAAAATTAATTTACTGCGATGATCATTCTTCACCTTCATCGACAACACTGTTCAAATATGCATTAATTCATATATACGTCAAAATCAAGTTAGATATTACAGTTACGGTCATCCCGTTATCACGGCCACTTTGTCTTGCTTGTTTTGTTTGCATGCGTACTTTAAAAATGAAAAATCTTGTCTGCACATGCTTTTCGTTGTATACGTTTGTGGTCCGATTAGCCTGCGTAGCTTGGCGGTTTTAAAGCGGGGAAACCGCGATAACAAACTCAAAAGTCGCGAGGAGCCTGGGAGAGACAACTGAGAAACCGCCTGCAAGGATGACCGGCATTTTTTGTTGGTCCAGTACGCTGGCGTACTGGCCATTTCCATTGGATAAGAAGGCTAACACGTCAATCAAAATTTCGCCCAAGGGACACCTCCAAGGAACAACACTGATTACAATGCAGATCTTTGACACGCAAGTAAGAAATCGTTCGTGAATTAGCCTGCAGAACAGGCGTAATTTTTTGCGTATTTCAGGGGAACAGAGGCGAAAGCGAGGCAAAAGCGAGGCGAGCGCGAACCGCGAGTTGCGTGCGAGGGTAGGATCGCTAAAAACTCCCGCCTGTCCCCATACCATTGTTCAAGCCGTTCCGGCGTTCAAATATGAACGCGGCTACCTAATTGGTTACTTTGAAACATGTGATCCTCGAATGTTTTTCCAATACGTAACACAATCACGTACAGTGATTTGAATACAACAGGTCGATTCGCGCTAAAATTGTTCGGTGAATTTAACTGGAAATACGGTCCAATAGGACTCATCTGCTCCCTGAAGCTCTTCGTGTGTTTCCGAAGTTGCCTCCTTGGCCTTCCTCACCTACATGAAATTGCCTGCGACCCGTCCCTAATTCCCCATCAGATTTTTGTTTTACTAGCGCCTTTCGCTCTTATTTTCCCATGTTTTCTCCGTTTTGTCCTCCGAACAGTTCGAAGGCAATAACTTAGTCATTAAATTTTGCTCATTCAAGGGCTTTTGTCGCAGACAAAATAATACAGTGCAGCGAATGAAAGATGAAAGTTGTAAATCGCCGGGTGTAAATCAAAAAGATAACAAAGAAACAGGCCAGTTATTTTGAGATAAATCGTATTTAAATTAAACCAGGTTAAATTAGTGCCCACTAAGTTCTTTTCTCAGGGGTTCTGCACCCGTAGCTGAATAAGACTCAAAAATGTAGATTTTAGCGAAGCGAATAAATAAACAAACAAACCGCGGAGGTCGCCGTAAATTAATTATTCAGAAATTAAGCGTACAAAATACTGTTCAATTTAAAACCTTAAATTCCCAAATCAAGGTAACCAAAGGAAAGAAACGGCACAGGAAGTTCAGTACCAATAAATTTTAATTCAACATGAGGAGAAAAACCTATCTAAAAGCTAAAAATGTTCAAACTTTCGCAGACGTACTTCGCGTGACAGCATGAAATTCATTCTTCACGCTAAAGCGAAAGCTTGAGTTTACCGACAACTTTGCCAGTCATTTTATCGGCCGTGGCCTTACCAGTCGTTCCGAAAGTTGAATTCAACGTTGTAGTAATACTGTACATTACCATTTTGGTTTTCTTAAGTCCAGGAACCTGCTTTAAATCCGCGATCCGTTTTCAATGCAAAGCACACAGATCGCAATGTTATTCGAGGCTGTTGAAGGGAAAATTCTTCCACCAGAAAGGTTTGAGAGGACTCTGCACTGCCAAATATTCCATTCTGAGGGCACTTTAACATTGATTTGTGTTTTTCCTTTCTATTTTCAGTCCCAAAGAAGTAATTTCTCCGTTTTAGGGATGAGAACAAGACCTTGGATGTTTTACATGTAAGATTTGGCTCACAACGCGCCGTGATCACCATTGTTTTTCTAACACTGTGATTGGCTGGTCATTTAGGGTGTGTCTGGGGGCGGAAGAGCTTGAACAATGGTATGGGGACAGGCGGGATTTTTTAGCGCTCCTCCCCTCGCACGCAACTCGCGCTTCGCGCTCGCCTCGCTTTCGCCTCTGCTCGCCAGAAATACGCAAAAAATTACGCCTGTTATGCAGGCTATTCGTGAATATTCTTTGCGAATATCGCGAAATTGTTAACTGGCAAACACGAGCAGAAACAGCCGTAAGTAGTTTCCCTCGTAGGAGAGATGTGATGGCCGTTTTCCCAACAGGCGTTCGCAAAAGCATGATTTTTACCGTGTTTTACTGTTTGTGCTCACCAGGCAAGAATTGTCGTCTGCGACTTTAGAATATTATCGTTGAACTTCACAGCAATGGAATTGTCGTCTGATGTTTTACGTCCTTTTTCTTGTTTGAGGACTTCGATCTGACGAAGAAACAGTCATTGGCAATAGACGTTTGCATCTGCTTGAATCATCAGGAACTTCGTTCGCGGCTTGCCTCTCTTTCTGCACTCTCGAGGAGATGAAATTATGAAGTGTTATTTTAAAGCCCTGGCCAAACGGAGTCGCAAGTAGACGCAAGTTGAGGGCTTTACGTGCAGAGGCTTGGCACGCACGATCAGATGTGTCTGATCTTTCTATTTCTAGCCAGTTTCAGTTTTCTGACAAAGTGCAATTCTTCACACTTAGGAGACTTTGGTAAGGTTTTGCATGGAAATGTTTAAATACTCCGAATTTGATCTTGAGCGGACAACAACAAACTCTACAATGTAATTATCGTTTACATTTCTCTCGATTTCCTCCTTTGACAGACGTTGCCCTTCGCCGCGTTCGAGCAAAACACCGCATCGGAGAGTTTTGTTTTGATAGCTGGAAGTTTCTTATTACAATTCACAAAACTTGTCATCGGGTTGTCAAAAAGCGTAATGGGGGCGGCAATAAAAAATACGGGTCATCCGGGCAGGCGGTTCTTCGCGGCTTCGCCGCTCGTTTTCGCGGCTTCGCCGCTTTACTCGCGCTCAAAAAATAGCTTAAAAATAGCTTAAACCGCCCAGCTACGCAGGCTATGGTCCGATTGATTTGTTGACGCGCCGGGGGTGTTTCGCTTAAAAAGTATCACTCGTCTGCAGACGTGTAAGAACGAAAGTGGCTTCTTGTTTGGATGCACAGTTTTGTTTTCTGCACATGCGTTTCGTTAAACGTATCACTTGTCAGCACAAATTTACAGAACGAGGTATACATTGCATGCCTTCTTGTTTAGATGCACAGTTTTCGTTAAAACGTATCACTTGTCAGCACAAATTTACAGAACGAGGTATACATTGCATACCTTCTTGTTTAGATGCACAGTTTTCGTTAAAACGTATCACTTGTCAGCGCAAATTTACAGAACGAGGTATACATTGCATGCCTTCTTGTTTAGATGCACAGTTTTCGTTAAAACGTATCACTTGTCTGCACAAGTCTACAGAACGAGATGAACATTGCATTATTTTATTTTATTTTATTATTTTGCCACACATAATGAAATACAAGGAAAATAAAAACGATAATAAATAGGTTAAATAATGTTAAATTTAAAATCTATAGATTACTTGGGAGGAGTGACTGTGGCGGGGAAATCTCCGAGAAGCGACTTCTTGTTTTCTTTCTTTTGTCTGCAAGCGCGTTTCTAGCCATAAGTCGAGTCGACTTCTACAAGTAACGAGTCGTGTCAACTCGTGTCGAGTCGTGACGACTCGATGACATTTCCACCCGCCATTCACGCAGTATGACCATTTCCGGTTACTGTAGTCAGACTTCCTGTAGCGGTTTGTTAACTTCTGGTAAGGATGGCTTCATGAATTTCACGACATGGCATTTGCCAAGACGACTTGTCTATACATAGGGACGACTCGACACACATTGAGTGTATTGGACACGAGTAGAGGCTTTAGTTCAATCGGGCCTTGGAGAGCCAAGCCCAGGAACTCCGCTTTTAGGCTTGGCTATATCTATATCTTAATTCACTTTGATGTGAATAACCTTTACGGTTGGGCGATGAGCTTGCCACTGCCAAGAATTACACAAATATCCGGATATTTTTGAGATATTCAGAAGTTTTCGAGATATATTTAGAAAATTTTAGAAAATTTGAGATTTTTAGAAAAAAAATGCAGCTTTATTGGCTGTTTTGCAGGTTTTCGTCGCCATTTTTTTCACAGAATACTCAGTTCTATCATTCTATGCTAGAAATAATCCAGTTCAGCAGTTTCTCAATTGACACTTTGCATCAATGTTGATTTGAAAGTTGTCTTATTTCATAATACTAGTGCAGACAATCTCTGACATACCGTTTTCAGCTCCCGCTGGAGAAAATTTTGGTCTAAGGATTCAAAATCGGCTATTTTAAACAAAAAAAATACGAGATCTTTCGAGATATTTAGAGGACCTTTTGAGATATTAAGAAAATATTTGGAGATATTTAGACATTTTTTTGAGACTTTCAAGAAAGATGTTTGGGCGATTCTATGAGATTGTATAAAGGCCTACATTGAAAAGAGGTCGATGGTAGTTTACCAAAAGCGTTTGATGGAATACTTGAAATCGTACCCTGTGAACAGCAAGAAGATGGTGCTGACGCTAAAGGACAAAAAAATACTTGGTCCACTACAAAAACCTGCAGTGTTATCTAAAACAAGTTAATCAGGATAAAAATGACGTCATCATGTCACATGAAGAGTGATGGATGGGTAATAGATAAAAATAAGGCCCCGTTTACACGGGTCCGGACAAATCGTTGCACGGACAAAAACTTGCACGGTTCCACCTTGCGTTTAAACGGGACCGGCGGAACTGGACGAATTTTTGAAGGGCTAAGTGTGCAAGTTTGGGACCTGAAAAAAGCAGGTCAACTTTTTGACCGGCACGGTTCCACATGTCGTACGGACTCGTGTTGACACCCGAACCGTGCAAGTTTTTTTGCTCAGATAGCGCGGTTATGGCCTGGAATCAAATGCCGCGACTGGTCTAAAGTTTGCACGGATCCGTGTAAACACCACTGCAACAGAATATCCATGTAAACAGGCGGTCCAGGAACAAAATTCGTCCGTGCAAAAATTTGTCCGGACCCGTGTAAACGGGGTCTAAATCACATGTATTAGTTCACGGTCCAGTAATGGCCGTTGACTTTAGCGTCAAAAAATTTCATACGTTCGTAGCGCGAGAGAACAGAGAAAAAGTGATTGGAAATCTTACTAAGTGTCTAACAGACTTTTGCCGTTAAATTAAATAATCTTCGACGTTTCCCTTAAATTGGGATATTTCAAACTAGTTAACAGTGATGTCTATTCTAGCCATCAGATTTGTCAGTTACTTAGCATAATTTACATTTAAAAGTTAAAGAGATTGAATATAAATATTATTTACGCAGTCACATAATTTCAAAAAATAGGTGATCTCTATAGAGGTTCATGAAGTGAAACATTTGCATTTGTTTAACTACCGGTTTGGAATCGATAGAAAGCATTCTGGAACCAAGATTTATAAGATAAAGCCTGAAGCAAGGTACGGCAATATAAATGCTAAACAACAATAAAAGCAAGTGACACACTCGAAAACCAACCCACGGTCTGGCCAGTACCTTGGCCAGTATAGTGTGTCACTCGCTGTTATTGTTCTTTAATGATTGCTGTCCGTTTTTATTCATCAACAGGAAAATTCAATCGCTAGTGCTACGAAGTTAGTTTACGATAAACGAGCATGCGAGTGCAAATGTTGGCTGACATTCATGCTTCCTGAGCTTAGAATACTGTATGTAAAGAAAAACGTTCTTTTACAAATTAGCTTTTATGTTTAAACATTACCAGTAAAAGTGAAAATAAGTTGTTAAGACGAAATCCGATAGGAAATCGAGCAGTTTCAGTTTTTAGTGGACAAAAACCTGGTACCAGCATAATTTTAGGTATTTTACAGTCCAAATTTTATATTGTCTAAGCTTAATATATAAATAGTTACCTGAAATAACACCGAAAACAATTTTCCATGGGAACTCAAGAAAATAAATTTCAAAGTTCAGAGAAATTATGCAAACACAGGTAAATTTTCATCATCAGCTCTATCTCACCGGTACTTTACTTTTAAGTGTTCCATAAGAAGTTCAAGATTTGTTTTTTTTTTTGTCAGAAATGAATTCTTTTGCGAAGATCTTTGAAACAGTCTCACAGAAGTCTGCGAAGCAATGTCAATAATTTTGGTGCAAAATTCTGTCCGCGTGTTATTCCAACTTCTGGTGGATTCCTGCTTAACCATATATTTTTAAGGCAAACTGATATCAATTGTTAAACTGACTGGTATGGGGACGGGTAATGGGTAACGGGTAACGGATAACGGTACGGTCAACGGGTTACAGGTAACGGGTAACTGGGAAGGGGAGTCTGGAAATGAGTGTACAGCGGTAACCAGCCTGAGAATTCAAAGCTTGGTGGACAAAGTAAATGAAAAGGAATCAATGTGGAGAAACGCAAAGAAGCGTTTTTTGGTAACGGTTGTAAACGTAAGTTTCTACTGACTGTGACCCCAGATAATTGGACCAGTGCGTTGTTGTTTTAGCAGAGTCCGATTGGTATTAGAATAAACAAAGCATGAAATAGCACCTGGAGTGACAATTGAATCGGTAATTTTTATCGGCGGCTACAGACCGGGCACAAAATGCAGACTGCAGGATGAGTACGTAACGCAGACTGAGAGTAAAGACTAAGTTCTCGTGCGACACTTAACAACATGTCATCTATAAACATACAGAGTGTCACGCAGTCGCTTTTCCGCGGCTATCTTTCACGCTCACTAGCATAACTCTTGTTCGTTGTTTCCTATATTCGGTGAGTTAAAAGTACGGAACTTGATATAGTGAACGAGTCATTTTGCAATTTATGTGCGTTGGCTCTTGGCTGGCGTTACATATCTTCGCTACACTGTGCTGACGAGCTCCAACAAGAGCGAAACAGCTGTCCACAGTTGCGATCCTGCTTTATCGGTTCTGGTCATGTTGGTGTCTCGAAACGTTTTTCACGTAGTATCAGCCTTGCAGTTTATTGCCTTTATACATAGGCGTACGGGCACCTTTGGACCTAGGGGGGCGGTGACCTTATTGCCCGAAAAAATAACACAATGCCCGAAAGCGTGTGTTGTACAAAAGCACTCAAACCGCAGTAAAAACAAAAACCTTCACATTTCTGACGTCTAATGAACGTATTTTCATTCCAAAATTACAGTTGAATCCCGATTTTTGGAACCTCCAGAGGAAACGAAAATTGGTTCGAAAAATCGGATATTTCGAGAAATCTGGGGTAACTAAATTTACAGTGTTCGACTGAGGAGAGGGAAACGACTTACGTTTCGAGTTATCGGGTGGTTCGAAAAAAATGAGGGTTCGAGAGATCGGGATTCAAACTGTAGTTATTTTGAAACCTCGGATACTCTATAGATTGCCTAGTAAAATCCAAAAGTTATGAAAGAAACAGTAAATTATTTCTCGTACCTGAATTTTCAAGAAAATTTTAAAACAGCTCTTTGTGGAGCCAATGAAAACGGCTTTGGTCAGAGCCACCACAAAAAAGTCTAGGTCTTCGTTTGTTTTGACTCTGTCATTCATTTGGTCATGGAAGTAATATCTATCTCGTGGATTTCTACGATACACATGTAAACGATATATGGCTTTTCCAAAACAAATTAGCTGGTAATGACAAGGCAAACGTCAGAGAAAGTAGCCTTCAAGTCTGGCTTTGACAACCTTTTAGAGTATTTTCTCCCGAGTACTTTTGCCCGAATCATCAGCGTTTTGCCCGAAAAATTTCAAAAATTTCTGTAACTGGGGGGGCTGCAGCCCCCCTCGCCACCCCGGCTCGTACGCCTATGCCTTTATACACATATTTTTTTGGCAGATCAGATCTCTTGTAGATCCTACGTTGGCAGCGTCTATCGTATGCGGTCCCTTGCAGTTTATAGTCTCTCATCTAAAAATAGAGCCGCCAGGCTACAGGTTAGGTATCCAGTGCTTACCTGATCCAGCTGTCTTGCCGACCTCCGAAAGGCCGGAATCCCGGGGGGTGGGGGGGGGTACTCGATAAATCCCTGGGTAGGGAGGTGCGGCCCGACCCGTCATACCCTGACCCTGTTTAAGACAAATATCGCTGATTTTCGTACCCTGTTTAAGACAGAATTCCGATTTTTGATACCCTGTTCAAGACATAGATTAAAAGTTGCGGTTACAAGTTGTGTGGCGTCCTTGTTGTGTAATCAGTGGAAATTTAATGTTCCCTGTATCAATGCCAAGGTCAACGGAAGTCAATATTAATTTACAAGAGCTTGTAAAAATGTTGCTGTTTATCGTCCAAGAAAAGATATCCCATTTAAGACAAAAATTGATAAACCGATACCCTGATTAAGACAAAAAATGACAAATTCGATACCCTGTTTAGGACAAAAATCCCGAAAAACATACCCTGGCTGGCCGCACGTCCCCATTAAGCTCTCATAAGGGAGTACCCCCCCCCCCCCCCCGGGGCCGGCATGCTGCCGAATGCGAAGACAGCAGACGACCCACGTTCAAAGATGGTCATGTGTTATGTCACTTGTCCTCTATATCATGTTGTGTGTATTAATATCATGACAGCTAGCACACAAAGTGAGAAGTTTTGAGAAGACTATGAAGGCTTGAAATTCTATTTAAGAACGACTATGGCCTGATCGATTGGGGTAGCATATGTTAATGCCGATTCGATTTTCTTCCGAGGGCGCCATTTCATACTTTGTTTTTCTCAGTACCAATCAGACTCAGCTCTAACAAGAACGTTTTTGCTATCTGAGATCACATCCGGTAGAAACTCAAGTTCACAACTGTAATACTCAGTTCACTTTTCTTTCCCTTTGCCTGCCGTTTTG
>JAHPZR010010227.1:25000-27246 GCA_019787425.1 Platygyra sinensis
ACGTTTCGCGGGCGAAGAGTTTGAAAGTAAGTGAAGGTTGTACAAATTCATATGACTTAAGCCGATTTGTTTCTCAGAATATTTGAAGCATATCCGCGCAAAAACAGTCTAGACAAAACTAGAGTTTTGGTGGACGTCAATCATCTCACTCGCATGCATGAATGACCCCGAGAGCAAGCAAATCTACACGCAGACAAATTATTTCTGCACGTCGTCTTGGAGCTACGGACTGAACAAGACTTAAACGTCTTAAACCCATATAGTGGGGTTATAAGTTATTGGTTTTATAGAATTAATAAGTTTTGTCAGGAGCTCATTACCCGGAGCTTCCATATCAGCTGTACCCTTGAGTCAACCCTTTCCCGTATCTTTTTATTTTTAGAACTGTGATATCTGCGGGAATTCTTTAATTTCCCACGAAAACACGCTGACGTCCGCATAACATCCCAAAAATATGATAAACTTTCCTTGTTTTCCACCATTATTGAAATACTTTCGTGTGGTCTCTTTGTGACGTATATAACAATAGAGGGCCACGAGTCTCTTATGATTGGCTATTATTAAAACACCCGCGAGAATCCCCGTGGGAGGTGCTTCTAAAAATAAAAAGATACGGGACAGGGTTGACTCGGTGGGTCGGTATGGAAGATGAAAGCTCCGGGTAATGGGCTCCTGGTTTTGTTCAGTCGTAGCTCCAAGACGACGTGCAGAAATAATTTGTCTGCGTGTAGATTTGCTTGCTCTCGGGGTCATTCATGCATGCGAGTGAGATGATTGACGTCCACCAAAACTCTAGTTTTGTCTAGACTGTTTTTGCGCGGATATGCTTCAAATATTCTGAGAAACAAATCGGCTTAAGTCATATGAATTTGTACAACCTTCACTTACTTTCAAACTCTTCGCCCGCGAAACGTGGCTTTCTACACGAAACAAAATTTTCTCTTCCACATCGATACCACTTTGGTGGTGGAAGTTCTTCAGAATCGGAAGAGCCTCGATTTCGATTACTGGAAATCGAGGCAAATGCGGTGATATACATACATCCAAAATTTTTCTAATGAGCCTGGCATCTGGCGCAGGGAACCCAAGCTGGTCACGTACGTGACCGAAATTAGTCTGCTGCAAAGCCTGGTGGCTTCGCAGCAATTATAACATACAGCAATCAGGCATAACCAAGTAATCACTTAAAACCATAAGACACCACAGGATAAATAGAGGATATTGCATGATCGGGCATGGATATGAATTTCATCTTCGAATGTTCAAATCGACATCTCACTCGTTCGCTGCGCTCACTTGTGAGATGTCGAGTTGAACACGAGAAGATGAAAGTCATATCCACAAGCGGACATGCCATATTCGTTTTATTATATTAACATACTAATGACGACGTTTTTGACGATTTTCCGAAGACTTCCGAGCACTTTCCGAAGATTTTGCAAAATTGTTTCGAAGGAAAGACAAACGTTTCCGAACGTTTTTCGGACATTTTCCGAAGATTTCCAAAAATTTCCGAGGAGAGACCGCTGATGTTTTGATCATACAGCAACATATCTAAGAACTTTTCAAGGAATTATGTAACCATAGCAATGGTGATCATTTTAGTAGCTATGGCAACACCAATACCCTCACATTTGAATAATAAAAATAGTATCTTCACTGTGTGCGATGAAGATATGATTTGTTTAAGTAAAAGGAAAAATCCCAGTATTTCACAGGTGTTTATGTAATAAATTATGAATGGCAATAATAATAATGATAATGATAATGAAAACTATATTATAATAAAAACTTTTCACCAATCCATGTTGCTTTATTTTATTATTTGTAATTACCCATATATTTTAGTAGATTTACATTTCTTTGTAGATGGTTAATGCAGGCACAGTTACTTAGGCCCATAGGCTGTACTAAGGCACTCTATGCATACTCTTGTTTTTTAGCATACATATATTTCAGAACTGCATAGTAATAACAACAATAACAACAACAACAGCATCTGTTTTGTTTTAGTTTAAGTGACAATTTCACTGAGGCTTCCATAAATGTTCTGTTGCAGCTGATTGTTTTGGCATCAAAATGTTGATCAATGGTGCAATCTTGTAACAATTTAGTAATAAAATGTCCAACATGAGTTGTTGGGAAAATCTCAACCAGAGTACATGTATATTTTAATTCATGGAGTACATCAGTGGTGTCAGTGGCTGATGAATAGAAAAGTACATAAATCAGGGACAAGACATCTC
>JAHPZR010010231.1:0-28180 GCA_019787425.1 Platygyra sinensis
CTCACGGCGACTGTTGAAGAGCCAAAGGTCACGAGCTAAACAACTTGTCGCGATGAACGTAGCGAGCGGGAATGCTTTACTAGTCGAGTAAAGTCAGGAATCACTGATTGTCACTGATTGTTGGTGATTTAATTGACGATAATCGAATGTAAACTGAAAGACAATGCGAAATTATACAAACTCATTACTAAAATATTTGCGGATTACCAAGATAACAAATGATCAGGAAAATGTAAAAGATGAATATACATTCCAATCATAGTTTAACGAAGACAAGCTAACAAGCAGTTAGACTACGAAAAGGCAAGCGAAATAAACTAAAAAAGAAACTAATCAAACCTAGGTACTTGTACTAGGTCGAATAACACATGAAAAGAAACGTAAATAACAGCAAAGATAAACTACTATTCAAAAACTACAAACGCATGGTTACAATTTAGCACTGCTTGCGGAAGTGCTATGACGAGCGAAGCATAAAGGGAGAAAATAAAGCCAAATACTGGAAATGTCTACAGACACAAAAGGGAACCAATACTACATAAAATCTGTTTTGAATTCAATGCTCATAAAGGCAAAAGGGCGAGATATAAACGCCGGGGCGTTGTCACGTGCTTGACTTAAATTCCACACGTGGAGGGAACCGCGAGTATTTTGCACTAAAAAACTATTGTCCGAGACAAGTACTTAAAACAAAGGTATAAAGTAATTGCACTTACACATCGGTTCCCGCTTGAACTCAAAAGCCAAGGGTGACTTAACAAACTTCTATTACTAAGGCGCTCCAATCAAGGTGAAAACTAACGAGGACTAAAAGCTACTGGCAAGATGCCTCTATTTGTACTAAGTATTTCCACGTGTAAAAACTAATGACGTAACACTAGATAAACAAAGTTAACGAATCAAAAAGAATCACTTGTAATCACTACGGAAATAGATTAGTCTCGTTCTGGTGTCCTTTACATGGCTCCCCTGAAATATTTATATTTCACTAATTACTGCTTATGTAACTGTAACTAAAAATGTTCAGTGTTCATGACGTCACTGTGTATAATCGTGAGTCAACGCTCACAGTTCGTCCTTCATGGCTCCTCGGCCGGGACTTTCCCGGTCTCTACTCACATGCTGATGCCAGAAGCACCAATTTCTGAACGGGCCTCTCCAGGTAGCGCATTGCACCAGTTCTCTTGCCTTTACCGTCCAGGCAGCTGTCCGCAAGAGCTACCTGCACCTTGCGCACTTGTCCATCTCTGCTTGGGTACACGGCGACGACACGGGCGAGCTGCCACACGCTGCGAGCTGTGTTTTCATCCTTCACAAGGACAATATCGTTGATGGTCAGGTTCCTGCGAGGTCGCGACCACTTCTGGCGCTCTTGCAAGCTCAGGAGGAACTCTTTCCGCCAACGCGACCAGAATTCGTTGGCCAGGTGTTGTACACGTCTCCACCGCTTACGTGCGTATATGTCGGCAGGCTCGAAGGTTCCAGGGGGCGCTAGCAGTACCTTGGACTTCATGGTTAACAGGTGGTTAGGGGTGAGTGGCGCTGGCGAGTCCGGATCAGCTAGCTGGTTGACGGTTAGAGGTCGACTGTTGACTATCGATTCTACCTCACACATCAATGTCTGTAGGGACTCGTTGTCGAGCTGTCTTCCATTACTTGCTAGGAGAGAGAACAGGACGGAGCGGACAGTTCTAATTTGTCTCTCCCAAACTCCGCCCATGTGGCTAGCTGCCGGCACGTTCGTCTTGAAGTCGATCCAATCGCAATGTGATCTTTGGAGCTCCACTTTAACGCGGTTGTGATCCATTTCTGCAAGAGCTTCTTTAAGCTCTCTCCGAGCTCCTACGAAATTCGTTCCTTGGTCGCAGCGTATTTGACGTACGGGTCCTCTGCGGCTGAGAAAACGCCTTAAGGCGTTCAGGAAGGAATCTGTTTCTAACGAGGTTGCAGTCTCCAAGTGTATTGCTCTTGAAGCCATGCAGGTGAATAAGACGCCGTAGCGCTTGAGCTCTTTTCTGTTTTCTTTAATTGTAAACGGCCCGAAGTAGTCGACCGCGCAGTATGTAAATGGTGGGTGGCATTCAAGGCGGTCCTCTGGTAAATCGGACATTTTCTGCTCGACCACTGGGGCGCGGAGTTTGCGACACTTGAAACAAGAACCGATCGCGCTGTTAACTGCCGATATACCTCCGATGATCCAGTAGCCATTGGCTCGTACTTCGTTAAGGGTGATTCCTTTCCCTTGGTGGCCAACACGCTCATGGAAGTGTCTGATAATGAGGGATGACGCATGGCTACCTCTGGGGAGGATCACTGGATGCTTGATAGGTGATGGCAAATCTGCGTTCTTCAATCGACCGCCTACACGCAGGGTGCCCTCGTTGTCGATGAACGGGTCTAGCTTGTAAATAGCACTGTGAAACTTAAGGTTTTCTTTATTTTCTTCGGCTTGGGTTTGCTCGTTTCGTTTCAATGCGTCGATCTCTTCTCGGAATGCACTTGCTTGAAACGAACGAATAATAAGGGCTCCAGCAGCCTCTAAATCGTTGACGCTAACTTCACAAGTTTCTTCTTTTGACTTGTTTACTCGATTCTTCAGCCTTTCTACGTATTTGATGCAGATCGCTACTGCGCGCTTCGCTCTGAACCAATCAGAGAATCTCTCTATTCTTGCAGCGATGTCAGGGTAGCGTGTTTCCGTGGTTCTTGTTGCCATTACTGCTGACCTTTTAACCTCTGGGTCATCAGGTTGGACGTCGAGGCTGTGGTCGACTTTGTCACTGTTTGACCACTCGCTCTCTTTCTTCCATAGGAATGTTGGTCCAAGGAGCCATCGGGAATCTTGCAGCTCTCGCGCTTTCATTCCACGGGACGCTTCGTCAGCGGGGTTATCTTGTGACTCTACGTGCTTCCACTGACTGGTGCTTGTGCTGTCTTGGATCTCTTGGACTCGGTTCGATACGAATACGTGGAAACGCCTGCTTTCGTTGTTGATGTAGCCTAGAACCACTTTACTGTCGGTCCAGAAGAAGTCTTGATCGACTGGGTAATCGAGCTCTCGGTGTATCTGCTCACTTATCCTGACGGAGCACACAGCTGCAGTTAGCTCTAGGCGCGGAATAGTCACCGACTTAAGGGGGGCCACTCTGGACTTGCCCATTACGAAGGCACAGTGAACTCGTCCGTCTTCGTTTACAAGACGCAAATAGCTACACTGTCCGTAACCCTCTGTGCTTGCGTCCGAGAAATGATGCAGCTCTGTTGTGATAACACGATCAAAGTTATCGGGTTTGAAACACCTCGGGATCGATATGCGCTCCAGCTGAATCAGTTCTGTTCGCCATCTTTGCCACTTGGCTTTGGTTTCCTCAGGGATGGGATCGTCCCAGTTTAAGTCCTGTCGACACAGCTCCTGAAGGATGGACTTGCCTTGTAGGAGAAGTGGAGAAACGAAACCCAGAGGATCAAAGATGGAACTGATTGTGGATAGGATGCCTCGTCTGGTACACGGTTTGTCCTGGAGCACGATGCGGAACTGGAAACAGTCGGTCTCGACGCACCACTGAACTCCCAGCGTACGTTCCAAGGGAAGTGAGTCGAGGTCCAGGTCTATATCCCTTACGCCATCTGCTCTGTCGGACTCTGGAATTTCTTTTAGCACCTCCTTGCTATTTGACACAAACTTGTGTAGATTGAAGCCTCCTTTGTCGCACATCACCTTTGTGTTCTTAAAGAGTTTGACTGCTTCTTGAACTGTGCCTACGGACTTTAAGCCGTCGTCCACATAGAAGTCGTTTCTCAGAAAGTTTGCGGCAGCCATACCAAACTCAGCTTCGTGGTCATCAGCTGTAGATTTTAGCGCGAAATTTGCGCAGCCGGGGGAGGACGTGGCTCCAAATAGGTGGACTGTCATCCTGTACTGTTGTGGTTCTTTCGCTGTATCGCCGTTCGGCCACCAGAGAAAGCGCAGCAAGTCCCTGTGTTCTTCGTTGACTCGCACCTGATGAAACATGCCTTCAATGTCGCAGCAGAAGGCGACTGGCTCCTGACGAAATCTTGTCAGCACGCCCACCAAGTTGTTCGTCAGGTCTGGTCCTTGTAACAGATTTTTGTTCAGGGACTGATTCTGGTAAGTTGCGGCGCAATCGAAAACGGCTCTAAACTTCTTCTTCTTTGGGTGGTACAATCCATGATGAGGAATGTACCATATGTTTTTCCTGGTTCCGTCGATCGTGTTTTCGGCTGGTACTACTTCAGCGTAGCTTTTGTTGATAACTTCATTCATAAACTTAACGTAATCTTCTCGATATTGCTTGTCGCTCGCAAATCGTTTCTTTAACTGGTTCAGCCGGCGAAGCGCTACTTCTTTGTTGTCTGGGAGGCTCATGGCTTCGTCTCTGAGTGGAAGAGGGAGTTCGTAGTGACCATTGTCAGTTCGGTGAATACCATCTTTGACTATTTGTAGGAATTTTCGGTCTTCTTTAGAGAGACTCTTGGCAGGAGTGCCTTTGTGCTCCGTGAAATCCTGCTCAAACATCTTAACTATTGCAGTGGCGTTAATGAGTTCCTTCGTCGGCTCGTTTAGCACGAAGTTTATTCCTTTATCATCAGTATCACGTGCAATCTCTTTAGCTACGATCCTGTTGCAGGTGACTAAGCTATCTTCATCTGTTTGGGTATCAGGGGGATTGGCCGGTCCAACTATACACCATCCAAGGAGAGTTCGTACTGTATAGGGGTCTTCGCTTCTTCCAGCTACAATTTCTCTCGGCTTGATCGCCTTAGGGCAATTAGAACCAATGAGCACGCCAACATTAAGGCTCTCGTTGAGAGGCGAGATCTTTTCTTTAATTTTCTTCAGATGAGGCCACTTGTCTGCTATCTCCGGAGTGGGGATCTGATCTTTCCTCGATGGAATCGAATCTCTGGCGTATGCCTTTGGTAGATCAACTTTAGCGCGCCTGTCAGGGCGCTCGACGACCAATCCGTCAACTCGAGATACTGGGACGACTTCACGACCATGCATGGTACATAGGTTGAGGCTAGTACTAACTCCTTCAATGCCGATCTCGTTCTTTAATTTGTTCGTTATGAACGTCGTGTCACTCGCATCGTCCAAAAGAGCATACGTTTTGACTTCGTTGCTAGGGTTGTCTTTGTGGTACAGGACGACTGGCACAATTCGGCACGTGGTAGCAGAGCCCAACACACCAGCAGTGCTGTTGACAGTGCTAGTAGCGTTTGAGTTTGCGGACTCATCAGCGGGAGGTGGTTGTGGCTGTGACTGTTCTGGGGGACCTCGTGGCGGTCCAGTACTTGGTGATTGCTTTGGTGTGGATCCATGCAGCAAGGTGTGGTGTTGCTTGCTGCATTTATCGCAAGTCGACCTGGTCCTGCACTCTGATGATACGTGATTACCTTTGAAACAGCTGAAACACAGGCGCAATTTCTTTAACATTTCAAACCTCTCGTCCGCCGTGGCTTTAATGAAGGTGGGACACTTGGCTATGAAGTGTTTATCCTCACAGATGGGACAGAGCGGTGGACGTACTCTTGTGGGTGGTTGCTGTTTCTGTTCGCTTCCCTTTGCAAGATTGGCGGACGTAGCGAATGACTGGCTGGGATCGGACCCACCTTGAGGCTTGGTTTTTAAGAGCCGGTTGTTGTCTCTATCAGGGCCGTTCTTTTTCCTCTCTCTTTTCAACACGTCAGGCGAAAAGATTGGGTCGTTAGCAAGCTCTGCTTCTTGTTTAACAAAGTTCGTGAAGTCTTTGAAACTAACGAGTTTTTTATCCTTTACTTGTGCTTCGTGTGCGAATCTACACCATTTAACGCCTGAGTACGATGGTAGCTTAGCAGAAATGGACTGTAGAATCTGCGTGGAATCTAGCTCGGACATCGACTTCATGGATTTCATGGCCTCTTCGCATCGGATTAGGAAATCCGAAAACTCTCGCAATCCCTTGCTATCGCCTTCGTTAATTTGCCGCCAATTCCTAAGCCTTTTCTTGTAATCTTCTGAGACTACCACAGGGTTCCCAAATCGCTGATCGACTAATTTTCGTGCCTCAGTATATGCAGTATCAGAGTTTGTTGCTAGGAAACCTTTAATCGCTTCATTTCCTTTCCCGCGCGTGTACTTTTCGAGAAAGAACAGCTTGTCTTTTTCGGCGGAAACGTTTGCTGCGATGATACTGTCAAATGCTGTCACAAAGGCAGGGTATTCAAACGAATCGCCAGAAAATGTTGGGGGCTCTTTGACGGGAAGATGAAAGGTTTTTTGCTGGTTAATCAAGAGCGAACTCAGTTCGGTTTGCCGAGCTTGAAGATTTATTAGTTGGTTGAAGGCCAAATTCGTGTTTGAAGATTGTTCACAATTCTGTGTACTTGTTTGTGTACAAAGGGCTTCCGGCGAGGTTTTCGGAACAAAGGGAGGGCTATTAGGATCCATTTCGCTTTTGACGATTTCCGGAACTGTTGCCTCTTCAGGTGGCAACTTGAACTTTTCATCTAGTGCGGTTTCACTTTTAATCTTAACAACTGGTTTGATTTCTTCATCCAAAATCCCTTTAAGTGCGTCCTCTTCAGCTTTGGCCAGAGCATACTGCTTTTCTAATCGGATGCGCTCAAGTTCGGTCTCTCTGTCAAGAAATCCCATTTCTATTTTTGCTTTCGCAGCCTTCGCAGCGGCGTCGGCTCTTGCTAAGGAAACGGAACGCAGAGACTTATGAGATGAAGATTTTGATGTGACGGATCGCCTAGATTTCACGGCACTTGATCTGGATTCGGCGTACGATGCTCTCTGAAGAGATTGAATACGTTCGCATATTCTCATTCTATGCTCAGTAAATTCGCGGTCTCTGACGTCAAACCATCGGTATGAGTTTTCCCTTTCCGATTCGGTCTCGAGTAATTCATCAAAGGCTTGATGAGCTTCGTTAAAGTTATCTTTTATTATATCTAGCTGATCGCGGCCAGCTTCCAATGAGTTTGCCTTTTCGTCGAGGGTCGAGGGTCGAGGGTAACTAGTCGAGGGTCGAGGGTAAATGGTCGAGGGCCGAGGGTAAACGGTCGAGGGTCGAGGGTAAATGGTCGAGGGTCGAAAAATTTTTGACAATTATTTTTGAACGTCGTCGCCCGGGGGGGGTACTCCCAGAAAAATTGGGTGGGGGTGTGCGGCCCGCTCCCCAAAACCCTTACCCTATTTATGACCAAAATCTGCGATATTCCCTACCCTATTTATGACCTGACCAAAAATTCGAAACCCTATTTATGACCTGAACCTTGCATCAAAATCCTGTTTCAGACGTGCGTTATAATTGGATCCCTAGCTCAGACCAAAGTTAAATTACCGTAAACATAATTTGTGAAGGACTTTTGTTAATTTTCTTTTGGTTTCTTAAAAATATACCCATATTGAGGCTAGAGTACAAAAACCATACCCTATTTATGACCAAAATGGCCAAAATCAACCGAAATTGATACCCTATTTATGACTAAAACGGCTGAAAAACCATACCCTTTGGGGCCGCACATACCTATATAGCCCATATAAGGGAGTACCCCCCCCGGGCGTCGTCGAATCAAAATTTCGTGTTTACTCGAGTTTTTTTAGCCTGTTCAGGGCTTTCGTTAGTTGAAACAGGCATTTGTTGTACTCCCGGATTATACTGTAGTTTCCCTTAAACTGTTGACTCCACCCTCGACCAAAAGGCAAACTCTAAATTAATGATTTGGCAATCCAGCGTTCAAAATTTTGTTCGATTTAAAACCTAGAAATCCCAAATAAAGCAACCAAAGGTTAGAAGCGTGACAGGAAGTTCAACATCATTGAACTGTTGACTGTTCTTCCGGACTGTTCGTAAGAGATGGTATAAACAGAATTTTGAAGCAGGATCTCAGTTGTAATTTTCTTTAACTGTAAGACGTTTAAAGGGTCGTCTCTTTTAGGACTAATAGAGTACAATGTATGGGCATTTTTTCTTGAAAGAAAGTTTTAGACGTAAGAAAGACTTAATTTCGAGAAAACATCCGGTATTTCCCATTGAGAAATTTCTATCTCTTGTGCTATCTAGGAAGGGTTCGGTGGATTATGAGGAGTGCGGAGTGCGGAGTGCGGAGTGCGGAGTGCGGAGTGGGGAGTGCGGAGTGAGGAGTGTGGAAAATGCGGAGTGTGGAAGTTTTTTTCATTAATAATCTTTAAAGGGCATTGTCACGCTATTTGGCAAAACTAGAAGGTGTCTTCGCATCAATTGAATCCCAAAACTAATGATCTAGGTTTGTTATTGAAGACTATTTGAAGGTACTGAAACTGTTTCCTGTCACCTGTCGCTACGGATGGCATGGATGGAAATGGATTGAAACTCGAAAAAATTGACTAATTTTTTCGAGTTTTGATACTACTTGTTCCAAAAATCCTCAAGGAATTTATTATGGCTAGCCCTCTCTGATAAAATTCATTTGATATCTAAGTCGTAGCTTTACAGAAGCATTTTGCTTATGATTAAAGCCCCAAAGTAGTGATTTCAGCACAGAAGTGACCTAAAACAGCAAACTTTTCGTGACACTACTCCTTTAATTCCTTTATAATCTCATCGAAAGGGTGTTTTATAATATCGTGACACATGCGTTTAAATTAACAAAAATCCACACTCCTCATTTTCCACACTCCGCATTTTCCACACTCCGCATTTTCCACACTCCTCACTCCGCACTGCGCACTCCGCACTCCGCATAATCCACCGAACCTCTAGGAATGTGATAATAACACCTTATTATCCAATTTCCGCTCTCTAATCTGTCAAGCGATCACTTACGGTTGGTTAAAACAGCGTTTTAAAAGAGTGTTGACGGGCCTGCACGACTCCTGCAGTTCGCAAATAGATTGCTCTCATCCCCTGAAATCCAGGGAGCGAAACCCATTGAATATTGTCTACATTACTGTTAAAATGACTAACTGCCGTTCCAAAGAAGTTTGTTGTGCAAAGAGAACGGGACCGCGTGATAATTAGGCGATTAGCTAGCATGCCGCCTGATAAGAAGAATTCACAACCAGTTACTATCTGTCTCAGTAACACTTGAGCTTGGTTTAAGTTGGTTTACTCGATTGGCGGTTGTATTCTTTATTGGCAGAATCCATATAACCCATAAAAGATGTACACCAAACCGGCAGCGGAGAAACGAAAATCAGTTAAGACACGCTTTAGGCCGGTGCTAATAATAATAAAAAAAACAGACACGTTGTATGGCGCTGTGATACGGGCGAACATCCGGTTGCGACCACCTACTGTAAGCGACCACCTCTGTTCCGGCAACCAGGTTTCTGAAATACCAAACGTTACCGCTTCAAATCTCCATATTTGAAACTTCCTGTATGCAACTACCTCTCTTAAACGACTTCGACCACTCTTTAGAGCTAAAAGTTTGAAATTTGTTGTTACTTTTTAACCAACCGTAAGTGATCGCTTGACAGATTAGAGAGCGGAAATTGGATAATAAGGTCTTATTATCACATTCCTAGATAGTACAAGAGATAGAAATTTCTCAATGGGAAATACCGGATGTTTTCTCGAAATTAAGTCTTTCTTACGTCTAAAACTTTCTTTCAAGAAAAAATGCCCATACATTGTACTCTATTAGTCCTAAAAGAGACGACCCTTTAAATGTCTTACAGTTAAAGAAAATTACAACTGAGATCCTGCTTCAAAATTCTCTTTATACCATCTCTTACGAACAGTCCGGAAGAACAGTCAACAGTTCAATGATGTTGAACTTCCTGTCACGCTTCTAACCTTTGGTTGCTTTATTTGGGATTTCTAGGTTTTAAATTGAACAATATTTTGAACGCTGGATTTCCAAATCATTAATTTAGAGTTTGCCTTTTGGTCGAGGGTCGAGTCAACAGTTTAAGGGAAACTACAGTATAACCCGGGAGTACAACAAATGCCTGTTTCAACTAACGAAAGCCCTGAACAGGCTAAAAAACTCGAGTAAACACGAAATTTTGATTCGACGACGTTCAAAAATAATTGTGAAAAATTTTTCGACCCTCGACCATTTACCCTCGACCCTCGACCGTTTACCCTCGACCCTCGACCATTTACCCTCGACCCTCGACTAGTTACCCTCGACCCTCGACCCTCGACGAAAAGGCAAACTCCCAATCACAGCCATTGGTGTGACCTTCAGACCTTCTTTACGTCTTGCTAGCGGGCTGTGATTGGTGGATTTCGATCCGATCTGTCCATAACATGTATGATTGACGGAAATTTTTGAAAGGTTTCCGCGGGTGTTTTGTTTTCGAAAGTCGCGTATCAACGAAAACGGTGGTAATACATATTTTTCGCTCTTGCCTAATCCCGTCGGTAGCACCGCCAAAATATCTCTCCCATGGCATGCGATTCTATGAATGCATTCTATTTGTTCATCATTGAGAGTTTTGTGAACAAAACTCTGAAGAGAAGCATTTAATTTAAAGCTGACAAAAACTCGCTCTATTCGCTCGCCTCATCAGACGTCACGATGGAATTCATCAGCACGCGGGATTTTTTTTACCGGAAATCACACCGCCACTAAGGTAACCAATCATGGCTCAGTTCTAAGTACCTTTTTGTTTCTTGACCAATCAGAGAAAAGTCCAGATTCTGGACTAGCAACAGACAAATTGTCAAGTAATTGTATCAGGCGTACCTTCCCGCCGCGACAAAAAATATAAGGGACGCCTGATCGCAGGTTACTTTCGTGGTTGATATATTACCTAAAAAACGCAAGCTCTCAACATGTAATAATCCGACTATGTGTATTCATCGGCTTTAGCGATCATCTGTAGAAGCAAGACGACGGTTGAGAGCGCTATTTTAGTCATTGTTTTGGGGGGAAACTAGCCTAACGAGCGGAGGTGGTATATTCAGCAGACGTCAATTTCCAACTATTAAAGATACTTTAAAATTAGCTTGCTGTTTAAATCTCTGTTCCTTGCCTTCTCTTTAATTTATAAGTTTCGGTCTCTAGAATTTGTTCGTCAGATTGTCACATTCAGTTACACTTTCTTCTAAGTTGACGTTCACTACTTGGAAAATCCTCATCTTAGAAGTCAACTGATTATTATTGTTCTCGAAGGTTTAAGGTGGCTCAAAACAGTTTCCAACACTTTCTAAGACGTAGATTTTGATGGGCCATTACTACCACTCTTTATCAGGTGATGCTACAATCATGGTATCAAAACACCGCCCAATCACTGGTGAACACGTTGGTATTATTTTCGTAACACAATAGGTTACCATAGCAACGCTAAGACCTGCTAAAAACACCCTTAATTTTAGCTTCAAGCGCTTATATTTCAAAAACGGCACGGTGAAATTTTTTCTTATTGTAGAATTTTGATAAGTATGATAAGATGTAACTTTTGGCAAAGTTAAAAAAAAATTGTACATGGGGTTCAGAGCCACCTTAAATTTTCGAAACTTAAAGGTGGCTCTGAACCCCATGTACAGAATTTTTTCAAACTTTGCCAAAAGTTACATTTTATAATGCTTTTTAAAATTCTACAATAAGAAAAAATTTCCCCGCGCCGTTTTTGAAATATTAGCGCTTAAAGCTCAAATTAAGGGTGTTTTTAGCAGGTCATAGTGTTGCTATAGTAACCTATTGTGTCACGAAAATAATACCATCGTGTTCACCGATGATCGGGCAGTTTTTTGATACCATGATTGTAGCAAAAACTGATAAAGAGTGGTAATAATGACCCATCAAAATCTACGTCTTAGACAGTGCCGGAAACTGTTTTGAGCCACCTCAATGATCTTAAATCACAAGCGAATATATTCAGTCTCTTTCCCTTACATCTAGTAGCTTAAAAGATCGCTATCAAACATTTTCCGCGTGATGTTTGTACATTTTGTTGTCAGCTAATTTCTTTTAGTGCCATTAACCTTATCCCTAAAATCATACTCATTGTGAAAATCATTGTTCTAAGAAAATGATAAGTGGCCGCGCCAAGTTTAACATAGAAATCGTGAACCTATTAACAAATTGACGTCAGTTTTTTATGCGTCTGTCCTGTTATTGATCATGAATTTGGTCATAACATTGTCAAATTAGCTGCGGATCCACGAGGCGATAGCCGAGTTGATCCTCATACCACTTTGACAATGTTATGTCAATAACAGGACAGACCCATTAAAAACTGACATCAATTTGCTTTTTACGAAAACAAACTGTGAAATTGTTCGCTCTTATAATTTCGTGTGTCTGTCCGCTTATTGACAATAAAAATTAGCCAATGAGTGCGCTAGGACTTCTGCAGTTATCGTAAAAATATGAATTGAGATATCCAGAAGATATATCAAAATTTTACTTCCTTGAGTCCTTCAAATAACGTATTTTCTGGAAATTGGAGTATTAACTAGAGCATATTCATCGCTATTAATGTCACGACAGAGCCAGGATGTCCAAAAATTGATGGACAAAATATATGTCTTATTATCAGTAATCATAGTCAGTAGAGGGTAACTTATGATCACGAAGAAAATCACGAAACATCAAAACGGCTCTTTTATATAATTTCTAAAACCCTAAAATCGTTAAAGTAACTAGGAGCAAACAAAGTACTCAAGTGTACAAAAGAGGATAGGTACTCGGACTATAAATTAGTCGAGTAGCTACAAAAACGCAGTTTTCAAGTCCTACTTTAGAGTGACTTCCTATAAATACTACGGATAGGTCTGCAAAATGCAAAAATCGAATTCCCTCAAGCTTTTTCACAAGAAAGCCCTCTGGAAACTATTTAAGAAAATACAACTCTTAGTTCGTTTGGATCTATATTTTCCAAGAAAAGCGATTTTTTAGTTTTCACCCTCAGAGAAGCCCTCGAACCACTGAAAAATATGTTTCGTATTTGTGAATCGAGTGAAAAAACTAAAACAAATATCAAAACTATTTCGATATTACACAATAGACCTTTCCCGCATTCCACTTGAGTGCGTACGAACAAAAGCACCTGAGCGAGGTTGGGGTGGACATTTTCATACATTTACTGTATTTTTGTCCACCCCAACCTCGTCTCGATGCCATTGTTTGTTGGAATGCGGGAAAGGTCTATTAAATGACCCTTCCTTTACAAAGTACCGTTATTAGAATTCAAAAAGGTTCAAACCTGAATTTTGAAAAATTTTCAAATTTACCCTCCCAAACACCATTATCAGAAAGCTCGATTTTGGCAAATTTCAACGGCAAAATTCCCTACCCGATATGAATTCCGCCGTAAAGATGGTATTGTATAGAAAGAGTAAGGTTTCCTCTATCGTTCTGTGAAATAAGATTTTGGGGCAACTCAAACTGCGAATTTAGACGACCGAAAATATTTACGGTACTCGCTTAAAGTTTATGATCTTCGAACTTACAGTTGTCTTAGTAAATACAAGAGATAACCTAACCAACAGTTGGAATCTTGGCCTGAATGCGACCCTTTCCACCTATTGAAATGATTTATAGTTAATTTTTTATCTTCTGTGGGCAATTTTATCGACAGTAATACTTCTTTTACACTGAAAAGGAGTTCTAACTTGTTTATGTGTACATGCCTATTTGATTACTGAAGCGGAAATTTGTGAATATTAAATTTGCTCCATCAATAAAGTTCTATTTCGTGTGCTACAAGGCGTTAAGTGTCATTGTCAGAGAAAACCGGGCAGAACCAAAAGATCGAGGTCGGCCGTTTACCTTCATCTTTTCACCGTATAAAAGCTATCCGAAAAGATTAACAACCATGCTATTTGCCGAGGTAGGCGTTCGTTTTTCTTCGAGATATCACCTCATCATGATTTTGGCCTCTCAAGCGGTCTAAAATGGCCGAAATTTCGGCCAACTTTAGGTGAGCCTAAAAGATACTTCGTGCATATTCCAGAAACTCTTATTTTCGTGCGATAATATTTGGCCCCTTATTAGTTGACTGAGATGTATTTGAATTTTTTCACTTTAATTCTACGGTTTTCACGAGGTGCCAAATATCATCGCCGAATCGTTATGGAGCGTGACCTAAATTTTAGCCATTTTCAGCGAGTCGTTTTTCAAAAGTGCGGCAGTTTATTTCCACAAAAAGACGATTTTCTGATAGTCTTTTACACTGATATCAATATCCAGTTTAGTTAAAATTGGTGCTGACAACAAAATGTACAAACATCACGCGGAAAATGTTTGATAGCGATCTTTTAAGCTACTAGATGTAAGGGAAAGAGACTGAATATATTCGCTTGTGATTTAAGATCATTGAGGTGGCTCAAAACAGTTTCCGGCACTGTCTAAGACGTAGATTTTGATGGGTCATTATTACCACTCTTTATCAGTTTTTGCTACAATCATGGTATCAAAAAACTGCCCGATCATCGGTGAACACGATGGTATTATTTTCGTGACACAATAGGTTACTATAGCAACACTATGACCTGCTAAAAACACCCTTAATTTGAGCTTTAAGCGCTAATATTTCAAAAACGGCGCGGTGAAATTTTTTCTTATTGTAGAATTTTGATAAGCATTATAAAATGTAACTTTTGGCAAAGTTTGAAAAAAAATTCTGTACATGGGGTTCAGAGCCACCTTTAAGTTTCGAAAATTTAAGGTGGCTCTGAACCCCATGTACAATTTTTTTTTAACTTTGCCAAAAGTTACATCTTATCATACTTATCAAAATTCTACAATAAGAAAAAATTTCACCGTGCCGTTTTGAAATATAAGCGCTTGAAGCTAAAATTAAGGGTGTTTTTAGCAGGTCTTAGCGTTGCTATGGTAACCTATTGTGTTACGAAAATAATACCAACGTGTTCACCAGTGATTGGGCGGTGTTTTGATACCATGATTGTAGCATCACCTGATAAAGAGTGGTAGTAATGGCCCATCAAAATCTACGTCTTAGAAAGTGTTGGAAACTGTTTTGAGCCACCTTAAACCTTCGAGAACAATAATAATCAGTTGACTTCTAAGATGAGGATTTTCCAAGTAGTGAACGTCAACTTAGAAGAAAGTGTAACTGAATGTGACAATCTGACGAACAAATTCTAGAGACCGAAACTTATAAATTAAAGAGAAGGCAAGGAACAGAGATTTAAACAGCAAGCTAATTTTAAAGTATCTTTAATAGTTGGAAATTGACGTCTGCTGAATATACCACCTCCGCTCGTTAGGCTAGTTTCCCCCCAAAACAATGACTAAAATAGCGCTCTCAACCGTCGTCTTGCTTCTACAGATGATCGCTAAAGCCGATGAATACACATAGTCGGATTATTACATGTTGAGAGCTTGCGTTTTTTAGGTAATATATCAACCACGAAAGCGATTTAATTGACCTCTCAATTCATGCGTGGAAAAAGTGCAAGCCATGTACAAAGCATGCGCGAATTCGCGAAACTATTTACAGAATCTTTAAAATGGAAAATCTATAGTTAATCTTCGAAAAAACCTCGGGACAATCTAGAATAATGGTCCTTAAACACCGTTCAAATCAGTGTGAATCAAAAAGTATGCTTTATTCAAAAGTATGCGTCAATTTTGTTTGGCTTACGCATTATTCACTCGCGTAGGGGGTGAATAATGCTCATTAGCCAGAGATAGCGAACCAATCAGATTGCTTAAAAACACCAAGATCACTGAGTGTGTATATACTAATGAAGAGTGTGCCTGTTCGTCGAGGGTCGAGGGTCGAGGGTAACTAGTCGAGGGTCGAGGGTAAATGGTCGAGGGTCGAGGGTAAACGGTCGAGGGTCGAGGGTAAATGGTCGAGGGTCGAAAAATTTTTCACAATTATTTTTGAACGTCGTCGAATCAAAATTTCGTGTTTACTCGAGTTTTTTAGCCTGTTCAGGGCTTTCGTTAGTTGAAACAGGCATTTGTTGTACTCCCGGGTTATACTGTAGTTTCCCTTAAACTGTTGACTCGACCCTCGACCAAAAGGCAAACTCTAAATTAATGATTTGGAAATCCAGCGTTCAAAATTTTGTTCAATTTAAAACCTAGAAATCCCAAATAAAGCAACCAAAGGTTAGAAGCGTGACAGGAAGTTCAACATCATTGAACTGTTGACTGTTCTTCCGGACTGTTCGTAAGAGATGGTATAAAGAGAATTTTGAAGCAGGATCTCAGTTGTAATTTTCTTTAACTGTAAGACATTTAAAGGGTCGTCTCTTTTAGGACTAATAGAGTACAATGTATGGGCATTTTTTCTTGAAAGAAAGTTTTAGACGTAAGAAAGACTTAATTTCGAGAAAACATCCGGTATTTCCCATTGAGAAATTTCTATCTCTTGTACTATCTAGGAATGTGATAATAAGACCTTATTATCCAATTTCCGCTCTCTAATCTGTCAAGCGATCACTTACGGTTGGTTAAAAAGTAACAACAAATTTCAAACTTTTAGCTCTAAAGAGTGGTCGAAGTCGTTTAAGAGAGGTAGTTGCATACAGGAAGTTTCAAATATGGAGATTTGAAGCGGTAACGTTTGGTATTTCAGAAACCTGGTTGCCGGAACAGAGGTGGTCGCTTACAGTAGGTGGTCGCAACCGGATGTTCGCCCGTATCACCTTAGGGTTAGGGTTAAACCGATGGCGTGAATTTCTTGTTAGTACTTGCTATGGTTGTTTGCCAGCCTGTGAGGTCTATGAATGCGACATTTGACAAGTTGTGTTTCTTATGTTATTATCGTTGGTTTTCCAAGTTTTTGTTTCACAGGCGATAAAATCAAATCGCGCTGACCTAAGTCTCACATAGGATAAAACCAGTGGATGCGGGAACTTTTTTTTTAAATACAAATAAAAACGCTAATTCCGTTCCGCTTCGCACACTTACGTCACGCATTCCCAGTAAATAAAATATCCATGAAATTCGCCCGCACGGACATAACATAAGCGACTGAGAGTATTTCTACTCCCCCTTGGATGGGATGCTAGTCCATCGCAGGGTTACCCCCAGCATAAATTCGCTGGTACCCATTTATACACCTGGGTGGAGAGAGGCACCGTGAGAGTAAAGTGTCTTGCCCAAGAACACGACACACTAGTTACTGTCCCCAGCTAGTCGGCTACATTCGAGTCTCGAGGCCATATAAAATTTACGAATTCAAAAGTTGGTAACTCGAAAATATCCCCTGTCGTATTCTGTTAATAATCATTTAATAACCCATCCCCTGAAATCCAGGGAGCGAAACCCATTGAATTTCTGGGTTTCTGCTATCACTATTTAATATTGTCTACATGACTGTTAAAATGACTAACTGCCGTTCCAAAGAAGTTTGTTGTGCAAAGAGAACGGGACCGCGTGATAATTAGGTGATTAGCTAGCACGCCGCCTGATAAGAAGAAAAAATTCACAACCAGTTACTATCTGTCTCAGTAACACTTGAGCTTGGTTTAAGTTGGTTTACTCGATTGGCGGTTGTATTCTTTATTGGCAGAATCCATATAACCCATAAGAGATGTACACCAAACCGGCAGCGCAGAAACGAAAATAAAGACACGCTTTAGGCCGGTGCTAATAATAATAAAAAAAACAGACACGTTGTATGGCGCTGTGATACGGGCGAACATCCGGTTGCGACCACCTACTGTAAGCGACCACCTCTGTTCCGGCAACCAGGTTTCTGAAATACCAAACGTTACCGCTTCAAATCTCCATATTTGAAACTTCCTGTATGCAACTACCTCTCTTAAACGACTTCGACCACTCTTTAGAGCTAAAAGTTTGAAATTTGTTGTTACTTTTTAACCAACCGTAAGTGATCGCTTGACAGATTAGAGAGCGGAAATTGGATAATAAGGTCTTATTATCACATTCCTAGATAGTACAAGAGATAGAAATTTCTCAATGGGAAATACCGGATGTTTTCTCGAAATTAAGTCTTTCTTACGTCTAAAACTTTCTTTCAAGAAAAAATGCCCATACATTGTACTCTATTAGTCCTAAAAGAGACGACCCTTTAAATGTCTTACAGTTAAAGAAAATTACAACTGAGATCCTGCTTCAAAATTCTCTTTATACCATCTCTTACGAACAGTCCGGAAGAACAGTCAACAGTTCAATGATGTTGAACTTCCTGTCACGCTTCTAACCTTTGGTTGCTTTATTTGGGATTTCTAGGTTTTAAATTGAACAAAATTTTGAACGCTGGATTTCCAAATCATTAATTTAGAGTTTGCCTTTTGGTCGAGGGTCGAGTCAACAGTTTAAGGGAAACTACAGTATAACCCGGGAGTACAACAAATGCCTGTTTCAACTAACGAAAGCCCTGAACAGGCTAAAAAACTCGAGTAAACACGAAATTTTGATTCGACGACGTTCAAAAATAATTGTGAAAAATTTTTCGACCCTCGACCATTTACCCTCGACCCTCGACCGTTTACCCTCGACCCTCGACCATTTACCCTCGACCCTCGACTAGTTACCCTCGACCCTCGACGAAAAGGCAAACTCACTAATGAACGTTATTGTATGAACTGAAATTTTATATTTTTTGTAAACTATGTCACTCATACTGTTCAAGAAACTTAGGCATATTATCATAAATATGATCCAAAGAATCAACTAAGTTAACTAGTAAACCAACACATTCTGTTTAACTCATCCTATCACATGATATATTCTTTACATAATACTCTCGCGAAGTGCATTCTGGAAAAAAATATCCAATCACTCTGTTGTTCTAGTCTGATACTGAAACAAACCAGTTGTCTTGATGTAAACTCTTTTTTATATAAGAATATATTTTTTACAATATCTAGGCCGAAATTTGCAAAATTTTAAGAATATTTTAAGAATAAAACCGAGGCAGAGATTTTGAAAAGGATAGATATAATTTTGTGTTTTAAGTGATTACACTCAATTGTCCTTGACATAGTTGAAATAAAATCGGTACTTTTTCGAAGCCAAAACGGCCAAGTGTTGTTTGGCGTGACATCTTGGCTTCGCTGACTGGCAGTGACTGCAACGAAAAGTGGTGGAGCACATGCACAATGTAACGCGATACAGACCTTGATACCAAACACTGGTAATTGATACGCCAATAAATTCTAAAACGGAAATGTCCTAAGCTAAATGTAGGAATAATACAAGAATATTTTCAGCCTAAAATCGGCAGAAAAATAAGAATATTCAGCCTGGACCGGAAAACAACGTTCTTATAAGAAAAGAGTGTACGAGCAGACGTATCTCGAAAGCAGACCAGAAGTGACAGAAGTGAGATGTAAATAGAAGTATTGCGTTACAGTCGCCATATATGCAAATTAGAGTCAAGCACATTTACGTTACATTTACATTTGGATTCCTGCCAGTCACCCAGTCGTCACATAGGCTCTACGCTACGTACGATTACTCAGCAAAAATAAGCCATCCAAATAAACGAGATGCCAAAGGAGTATTTCAAACTTTATCCCTCCAGAGCTAACCAGAGAAAAATACTGGCAAAAACTCAGGTGTCAAACTCTGCAAATTGTACGCGGATAACAACGGGAGCCACACAGACATGTATGACCTCTATAAACGGCTCTGCTCTGACGAAATGTCCTCCTGAAAACACAGGATTATTGTTTAGCGAAAAATTCAAATATCCCCCGATCGTACCATACAAAAGGGGCAGATCCTAAAAAATATACTAGTTCGAGCAAAACTTCCTAAGCGGCTATTACACGTGGATGGGAGTCGCGCAGGCCTGTCACCTTATTGTTCTGTATTGTTATCCTTGGGTAATTCTGACGATCGGAAAGGTACTGTATTTAGCTATTTAGTTGCAACTGAACCACACTGGCCTCGAATTTCTAGTATACTTCAGAACTTTCTACGATACCCTCTGAGCTGTTTTTCTCTCAAAATCCATCTTCACTCAGGATCTCTGAAAGCGTTTTTCAATTTGTTTTTAGATCATAATCTCGGCCATTTCGAAGCGAATTTATTTGATTGCGCTGATATACTAATGGAGGCCAGCAAAAACAGACGCTTTTCCGGGACGCTTGAACTCGAGATCTGAACCAAGGACAAAGCTCGTGGCAAATAAGTCCCCGCGCGCGTGTCTCTTTGCTGGCCGCCCATGAGCATTTGCGGGAAAAACGTCGATAACTTGCGGGCGTGCAAGCGATCAAATCGAGATTTTTTGCGGCTATACAATCTACCGGAAATACCTACATTCTCTCTTCTCCAGTCTTCCTATATACTAGTAATAGTAATAGTTATCACTAAAGCTGCCCCCGCTTTCTTTTATTTCTGCTCATTGAAACAATAATATTCAACGTTATTGTTCCAGTCTGATACTAAAAAAAAAACCAATTGTCTTGATATGCACTCTTTTTTATGTAAGAATATATTCTGACGTGACATCTTGGCCTCGCTACGAAAAGTGGTGTCCAGAGCACTTGCACTATGTGCTGAACGCGATCCAGATCCAGAAACCAAACACTTGTACTTGATAGCCTAATAAATTCTAAATAAAACGAAAATGCCATAAGCTAATGTAGGAATAATACAAGAATATTTTCAGCCTAAAATCGGCAGAAAAATAAGAATATTCAGTCTGGGCCGGAAAAATAACATCCTTAGAAAAGAGAAGAGTGTACGAGCAAACGTATCTCGAAAGCACAACAGAAGTGAAATGTAAACATAAGTATCGCGTTACAGTCGCCATATATGCAAATTAGAGTCAAGCTTTTTGTCCTCAATGAAAACGCGGCAAAACATTTTCATTTGGATCCCTGCCGTAAGATTACTCAGTGAAAATAAGCCATCCAAATAAACGAGATGCCAAAGGAATATTTCAAACTTTATTCCTCCAGAGCTAACATTTGAGAGAACCTAAAACATATCTTGCAATATCAAGAGAAAAAAAAACTGGCAAAAAACAGAGGTGTCAAACTCTGCAAATTACAAGCGGATAACAGCGGAAGCCACACAGAAATATGACCTCTAACGGCTTTACTCTGACGAAATGTCTCCCTGAAAACACAGGATTAGTGCTTAGCGAAATATTCAAAGATCCTAAGCGGCTACTACACGTGAATGGGAGTCGCGCAGGCCTGTCACCTTATTGTTATCCTTGGGTAATTCTGACGATCGGAAGGTACTATACTGATTTAGCTATTTAGTCGCAAATGAACCACACTGGCCTCGAATTTCGATCTAGTATACTTCAGAACTCTCTGAGCTGTTTTTTCCCCCAAAATCCATCTTCAGGATCTCTGAAAGCGTTTTCAATTTGTTTTAGATCATAATCTCGGCCATTTCGAAGCGAACTTATTTGATCGCGCTGAAATAGTAATAGAGGCCGGCAAATACAAACGCTTTTCAGGGAAGCTCGTGGCAAAGACGCCGATCCCGCAAGTCCTCGCGCCCGTGTCCCTTTGCTGGCCTCCCATGAGCGTTTGCGGGAAAAACGTCGATACCTTGCGGGCGTGCAAGCGATCAAATCGAGATTTTTTGCGGCTATATACCGGAAATACCTACATTCTCTCTTCTTCTCTCTCTATTACGCGGGGAGTCCTAAGGTGCCTCCTCGGGTTTTTGGCCCTCTGGGGCCAAAAACCCTGCGGGGGCAATTACGCGGGGAGTCCTAAGATGCCTCCTCGGGTTTTTTGGCCCTCTGGCGCCAAAAACCCTGCGGGGGCAACAATTCCTTTTTATTGTTTTGAAATTTGCATGTTGCGGTTAAATAAAGCCATTAGCAGCCATCTGCCATAGACACTAACAATTGGCTATTAGTTAAACAGGAACAGACGGATTAATTTTATGACAGCGATATTTGCGTTCGACAGAACGCAGTTCTAATCGGGTAATGAAGGAAAATTCGAGATCTGTGCATGCATATAGGGACACCAATTTGGCCCCCCAAAAAATTCTTCAGGGGCGAATGACGTCATCTTCATGTTCGTCCATGTGCTACAGCTTTCTTTCGAGTGTTCTGCAACGTTGCAGACTCTCGAATGTCGGGGCAACTTATTGTATTAAGTTGTTTATTCAAAAATCGAAGTCGATGTTAATGGCATTTGGCATTCATGAAAAGAGTACGACTTTTTGAGGCAGCTTATTGTAGACGGCAGCGGACAAGTTGTTTATTTTAAGTTTGAGATGGCATTTTTAACCTATCAGACATGTCTTCACTATTTGTTGCACGGCTTTTCGTACGAACATAAAGCTGTAGTTCGGTTCTTGTATTCGACTATAAAACTCGAGCGAGCTCTTTAATCTAAGATTACTACTAGTGGGAAGCGCGGTGGTCTAATGGTTAGCGTGCTCGACCCCGGAGTGAGCGGTCCGGGCTCAAGCCCTGGCCGCGGACATTGTATTCTTGGGCAAGACACTCAACTCTCACAGTGCCTCTTTAAAAAGGTACCGGCGAATTTAATGCTGGGGGTATCCCTGCATCTCACCAGGGGGGAGTAGAAATACCCCTTACTGCAGAAACCGGGATGAGCTCTGGCCGGGTGGGTAAATTGGCTCGTATGCAGTCTTTACTTTAGTTAAATAACAACATTCACGTCTGAAAACTTGCTAAGCGAGCTGTGTAGTCTATACACGAATTGATATGATGGTAATGTTTGTACATAACTCTATTTAAATGAGTAATCTTAATGTACAGTAATGCTCAAGAAACAGCAGCCACTAAGCGTTAAAGGTGAATTTTTTATAGCGAAGATATTTGTTTACAAACATTGATTTTGTTATTTAAATGTTGAAAACGTTAAACAAAAGAACTCTTTGTTTCACCAGCCAATAGTTCTCTGGTTGGCATATTAATAACAATAGGTGACGTCACTGATATCTTTGCTATAGCGTAAATCAACACGTTCACACTTGGTTTAACAACTTTTATTCAGATGTCACTGTTTTTATCTCTTGTTATTCTCTCAAAGACACCTTGCATGTCGAGTCCATGCAGAAATGGCGGTACATGTCAGCCGATCTATGACAGAGCGGATTATCGATGCATATGTCCATTTCCGAACCTTATTGGAAAAAATTGCGAAAATTGTGAGTATTATAAAAGCTTGAAACTGGCCTCCTTACGCATGCGCTCTTTGGGTTCTTCGCAAGTCCTTAAGCATAGTCACGCATCATCTAACTCTACACTGGTTCCTATTGCAGACTTATACACTCATAAAAAACTTAATTACGACTTAATAAAAACACACCAAACTATCCGAATAATGTCATGTTTTCTCCATGGTAGCCATTCTTTGATTATGACATTCTAATAGCTTTCAATTTTCCATGAAATTATTTAAATATAATTTTTGTTGATTTGGTTGCATTCGAGTTCGTTTTGGTGGTTTTAACCATAAGGGAAAAATCTGTGACGACCATCAAAATATGGCGATCAGCTTGTTCTTTTAGCCTTTGCTACTCCACGATCGAAAATCATCCTAACTGTGTTGTCCTTAATGTCATTTGAAGTTATTTCCAATCGTTATTTGCTTTCTTTTTCAAGTGTTATGCAACAACGAAACCCTCGACATCTGCACAAAGACGGCAGCGTCGTGGGAAGTAGAATCTAAAAGCTCTCAGAAGATTGTGTTATCCGGCTGCAATACCACTCAGATCAGAAGAGAAGATGACTTGCTTTTTATGATAACCAGAGGAAATTTGTCCGACTATGGGAAATACGAAATCTTAAAAGTGGAAGATGTCTGTGGGTGAGTACAAAACCATAAATAATTATAGTTTTTTTTTTATCTCCAGTGTTTTTTAAATCGTTGATTTACTTTCACTGTCCGGAGAGTTTAGGGTGGTTTGAGACAACAATTCTGAAATGCAACAAGAATTAAATCAGAAAATGGAATTATCGTTAATGAGCTGGTTGTGATAGGATGTTCGTATTTAACCACACCCCCCTCCAACGCTTCTTCTGCGCCCCTTCTAGCCCCTCATTTTCATCTTCCACCTGCAATTCGGATGGCTTTAATTTAACGATGTTCTTGGTTTGTTGTTGTTTTTTTTCTTTCGTAAAGTTGCAACGTCACATTGAGGAGTGCCTTTACCCAACAAGAAATATCTGATGGCAACTATGAGATCGCTCAATTATTTCCAAGTTATGACAAAGTCACACTGAGCAATAACTGCATTCTGACATGTCGACAGCAAAGCAATGGACATGGCGGGATCTTAGCACTAAGAGCGAAAACAATGAATATCGATGGAACCTCCAAGATATTAACTTCTGGAAAAGGTATGCAGTGAAAACTGCTTTTCAAATCACGAAATCAATATATGCCATCCATTCATTCGATCATCCATTCATCCATTCATTCATTCATCCATCCATATATCCATTCATCCATTCATTCATTCATTCATTCATTCATTCATATGCTTTGATCCATTCATTCATTCATTCATTCGTTCGTTCGTTCGTTCATTCATTCATTCATTCATTCATTCAATCAATCATACATTCATCCATCCATCCATCCATCCATCCATCCATCCATTCATTCATTCATTCATTCATTCATTCATTCATTCATTCACCACTATGGTGGCCTATGCGTGCCATAGGGAAAAAGCCGTCGAATGACCGTACATTTGTGGATCTTTTTATTTTATTTCTGATTTTCTTTCATTTTTTTTTATTTCAATGATTAATTATTTTCATCTTTGTTTTTTTTTTAAATTTTTTTTTAATTTTTCTTTTTCTTTTTTTTATTTTTACATTTTTTTTTATTTGCAGTTTTTTATTTATTTATTTATTTTTAATTTTTTTTATATTTCAATTTCGTTTTAATAATTTTACTTTTTTTATATTTTCTTATGTATACCAAAAAAAAATAATAATTATGAGTGTGGCCTATGAGTGCCATAGCCGAAAAAAAATAAAAATAAAAAAATATGAGCGTGGGCCTATGAGTGCCATAGCCAAAAAAAAGTTTTTAAATAAAAAAAATATGAGTGTGGCCTATGAGTGCCACTGAGCCGGAAAAAAAAAAAAGAAGACGGCCTATGTGTGCCATAGACCAGGGTGCATTGCGATGCCCATGCAGATGTGAGATCCAATATGGCGGAGGCATGGATCAGAAGGAAGAAACATTGATTGAAAAGATGACATAGATTTAAGGTGATTCCCGAGTTTTTGCATTGCGCATTCCTATTGCGCACGATTTTTGCGTCATCAGCGCGCGCACATGAGCGCGCGCGCGTACAAAACATAAGAGATTTCTCTCAAACTAAGCTCGATAGCGAGATAAAAGCTCCTTTTCTCTTAAACGAGCACGGTGACCCCCACTTTTTATTTTATAAATTCAATGAGAACAATATCCGCAATAACTGAGAAAAAAATTGGCAGAAATCTATGGCTAGTTTTTTGGCAAATGAAATAAATGCTACAGATAGAGACGTAACGGGCGCAATAGAGAAAGTCCAAATTATGTTTCCTTTAAGGGATAAAAATATCAATTGATAATGCATGGTATTTGAAGCCATTTTTTCTGGGACGTAGATGAATAAGCAATCAAAGAAAGTCGAACTCTGTGTGATATAACACGCCGCATTGAAAAATATCGAGCTTATTTGTTGCGCACTGGGATAACCAAAAGTCACCCAAATGACCATATTGGTAAGCATCGTGGCATGAAAACAAGCACGGTGACCCCCTCTTTTTATTACGTTTTTAACATCTCCTTGTACTGTAATGACACCATATACCAAGTTTTATCGGAAATCTATGGCGGGTTCATTTACCCGGGAATCACCTTAAGGAACGACCTAGTTTGTCAGAGTGAATTTAAGGACATTAGAAATATTAGACTTCATGAGAAAGGATTATCCCATGAACGCATGGAGCCTTAGAAGTTTGGCTCGCCGAATGCTGTATTTTCGAATTCAATTTACTGACCACGATGTCGAGGTAAGCTTAAATGAAGTGGAAGATGCAGTAAAGAAAGAGATTTCCGACCCAGGAAAGCTTCTTGGCTACAGAGCCATGCATAAGAAGATACTGGAGATACAAGGTTTACAGGTGCCTAGGGATTTGGTTTACGCAGTAATGGCCAAAGTGGATCCCGATGGTCTGGAGGAAAGGGGAGGAGTTGGGGAAACGAAGCGACCCCGCAGAGATAAAGCGTTTGTGAGTGGGGTGAGTACCAGTGCTAACGAACAGCGGACGCTACAAAACACTATATTTTAGCCTGTTCTAAGCGAGTAAAATCGTTTTAGTATCTATTTATTACATGTACAATTAGATTTCTATCACGAATACAAATCAACAGCGAATGATCTAATTGTTGTAGTGTAACTTCCCATCTCACTGTATCGTGATTTTGACTTTATCCCCTTGTCACCCTCCTGAGCAATAGCAGTTATTATGTACATGTATAGCAAAAATAAAACACAACTATGTAACTCACTCTTACAGGTACCCCACTTCTGTATTGTGGACAGCCACATGGTCCTTTCACATTTTTGTTTGTTTTGTAGGGATCAGGCTGCACTATGTGTTTGGATGGTCATGATAAATTGTGGTTATCAAAAAGCCATGTTCCCCCTGTGCACATATGGCGGGCAAGATACATACAGCAGTCACATCAATTTTCTGACAATTTAGACATCAAATAATAATCCAAAGATTATTGGAAGATTTTATCTAGACTACCTGTATGAGAGTAGAGGTAGGATTATCCTGTCACATAAGCAGAGGATCATCGGGTATCCTAGAATGTGGCCCAATTTTGGTGTAGTTAAATTATGAGTAGTACTGTATCTATAGAATGGATGTGGTTTGGGTTTGCTTCCATGTTTTTTTACCATACGAACCAGCTTGTTTTACAATAATAGGGCACATATATATTAAACTTGCTCATCATGTAATATTTAGTTTGAGCCTTTCCTTTGCACCAATGCTCATGCTAAGTGAAAAGTAAAAATTATTTTCATTCCACACCTCATTTTAACTCTGGTAAACCCAATGAAGTAAGAGTAACACTTAAAATAATTATTTTTACCTTTTAGTGTTGCCTGGAACTCTGAGAATAGATAGGGGAACAGAAACTGATATAATGGTTACAATCCATTGTTTAAATTCTCTGAAAATTGAATTAGTTGGATATATCAAATAGGAGGTTACACTACAACAATTAGATCATTCGCTGTTGATTTGTATTCGTGATAGAAATCTAATTGTACATGTAATAAATAGATACTAAAACGATTTTACTCGCTTAGAACAGGCTAAAATATAGTGTTTTGTAGCGTCCGCTGTTCGTTAGCACTGGTACTCACCCCACTCACAAACGCTTTATCTCTGCGGGGTCGCTTCGTTTCCCCAACTCCTCCCCTTTCCTCCAGACCATCGGGATCCACTTTGGCCATTACTGCGTAAACCAAATCCCTAGGTACCTGTAAACCTTGTATCTCCAGTATCTTCTTATGCATGGCTCTGTAGCCAAGAAGCTTTCCTGGGTCGGAAATCTCTTTCTTTACTGCATCTTCCACTTCATTCAAGCTTACCTCGACATCGTGGTCAGTAAATTGAATTCGAAAATACAGCATTCGGCGAGCCAAACTTCTAAGGCTCCATGCGTTCATGGGATAATCCTTTCTCATGAAGTCTAATATTTCTAATGTCCTTAAATTCACTCTGACAAACTAGGTCGTTCCTTAAATCTATGTCATCTTTTCAATCAATGTTTCTACCTTCTGATCCATGCCTCCGCCATCTGCATGGGCATCGCAATGCACCCTGGTCACACATAGGCCTCCTTTTTTTTTTTTTTTTTGGTATACATTAGAAAATATAAAAAAAAGTAAAATTATTAAAACGAAATTGAAATATAAAAAAAATAAAAAATCAATAAATAAAAACTACAAATAAAAAAAATGTAAAAATAAAAAAAAAAGAAAAAGAAAAATTAAAAAAAAAGATGAAAATAATTAATCATTGAAATAAAAAAATGAAAGAAAATCAGAAATAAAATAAAAAGATCCACAAATGTACGGTCATTCGACGGCTTTTCCCTATGGCACGCATAGGCCACCATACACCACCACCATTACCATTACCATTAACATTACTATTACCATTATTATTCACTCATTTTCATTCAGTTAGGTAAGAATCAGTCAATCAGTTATTCGTCCATTCCCTCGTCCACTGACCCACGCATAAAGAAGTCATAATCTATCTGTTGCTGAATTAACGAATGTACTGTCTTCGTCAGGCTTCCGT
>JAHPZR010010232.1:0-7500 GCA_019787425.1 Platygyra sinensis
GAGTTTCTTCACTGAATGGTTTTCGAACGTTTTTCCGGGAGATTTAAGTCATTCTCCGTCGGTCAGTCGTTGTGCTCGCCCACTATATTTTCTTGCATTATATTTCCATGTGATCAACTTGTGCGGCAAATAATTGTAGATTACCCTTTCCTCGGGGTCTCTTGTTGTTGCATTATAAATATTATTATTCATTCAAAGTATTCCCTTGTTTCTGATTGGTTAAAACCACGCGCAAAATGTACCATAACATGCTGCTGTTGACCAAATATGGAACCCATGACGTCAAATGTGCAGCGCGCTGCAAATTATTGAACCGATGACGTCAAAATGACGTCAAAAGTGCAGCCCACTGCAGATTATTGAACCGTTGACCAATAAACCTGAGGACAAAGTTGCGTCATATTTGGTGAGCGACAAAAAACAAAGAGCGAAATGGCGAAGCTCCTTTAATAAAGCAGTAATTGAATTCGGCTTTCGTAGGATATGAAGAATTCTGCAGATCTCGGAGGGTGTTCTCCACCTCGGCCAACACCCTCCTTGATCTGCAGAATTTTTCATATCCTTCGAAAGCCGAATTCAATAATTGCTATTTATTATATGGCTAGCTACGTGAGCGGGCAAGATGAACCAAATCGCGCGCTGTGATTGGCTATCCGAGCGGCTCCATCTTGCCCGCTCGGGACTACCCGCTGGATCCCGAAAGCAAAATTTCACCAAAAGGCATATAATAAATCCTTTATTGACCAAGTTTGTTCGGTCAAGATGGCTGGATATTGGCCTCGTTCTTTTTTTTTTGCGAGTTTATAGACCTCGACTTCGTCTCGGTCCATAAACACGCAAAAAAAGAACTTGGCCAATATCCAGCCATGTTGACCTCACACTTGGTCAATAACCCATACGTATACGTTTTCAGATTTGTTTTGAGCAAATGTTGAGGCGGGAGTACACGTGAAGGCTATTTCAGTTGACGCCACTTAAGGTGGTTCCTCAGAAATAAAAGTTACCGATGAATTTGTTTGAAACTTTCCCTGAATGTTCTCTACCAATCACTGTTTCGAATAATACAATAAAAATGATAGGTCACCATTCTCTTTCAAAAAATGTGACGGGCTAATCTTACCCCATTTATGCCTGTGCTCGTGCTAATCACGCACGTTATTCATTGGTCCAAATTACATTTTGCAGTGGCTCAAAACAAAGTTTATAAAAGTAATACTTGTGAAAAAAACTTGACAGGTAGAAAGTGTCGAGCATATCGAACAATTTCATATAAGATTGTGGAAACATCACACTATTTAAAACGACGTGGACGTAAAGCGTTCGTAGAGTCGTTGTTTTCGCGGTCATAATTTGCCTCGCAGAGTAACAATTTTGTGCACTCCTTCACCTAATATATCTTTTTTTCCTCCCGATAAAAAAATTTTGATTCTTTTTTTTTTAATTAAGGAGGATAGTATGTACACTATTATTATGCAATAAAAAATATAGGTTACCACGCCCATTCAAAAGGAAACGAGCATTTATTTCGCTATCGAGCTTAGCTAAGGAAAATTTCTTTCGTTGTGTCCGTGCACACCGGCTAATTTGTGCGCGCTAATGACGCGTAAATCGTGCCCAGTAGGGATACGCAATGCAATACTGAGGAATCACCTCAAGGTGGCCGGACACAGTTTTCGCGTGCGCTCTTTCTAACGCAATTCAGCGCGCACATAAGTATTGCATAGAAACAAACATGACATCAATCAATACATGCAGCGATCATTTTATTTGCTCAATGTCCGCGCTATCTGAACTATTTTTCTTCACAAATGAGCACAATGTATTGATGGTTTTACTCTTTTATTACAAAGGTATGCTAGAAAAAGGAACGATGCAAACAACCCAGCAAATCTCAGTTTTTGTTTGTTACCGAAAGAGCTCAGTTAAATGTAGCGCATGCGTGGTAAGTCGAAAAAATGCGATTGAGTGAAAAATTGACATCTTGGAGAACCGCCTATTTCTCGAGAACCACTCATTAGAATTTCACAAAATTTGGCACGAAAATACTTTAGAAACAAGTAACTGAAGGATTGAAAAAAATGAACTTTAACAATGGAAATTCAAGATATGCCAGTGAATCTTCAACAAGGTATAATTAAAGATCTGTTTGTTAAATTATTATTGAAATAGCGTTAACTTGTGAGTATCGTTACAAGCTTGTTGCATGCAAATTATAAAGAAAATCTAATGACTAGATTTTCTGCAAATAAACAAAACCGATTTTAAACGCCTGTTTATATTTAATCATGTTGCCATGGAAACGGCACATATGTCAGCTTAATTATAAAAAAAAAGTTAAAGCTTGTGTTGTTAACTTGCTGGCTGCCATTTTTGGCGACCAAAGGATTGAGGGTTTTAGAGGAAAAGGTAAATGAAACAGAGGTATCAAAAACTGCCAGAATCTCCGTCACGTTTCCGCAACGCTAAATCCCTCTTCTTATTTCATTAACTACTGTTTGGCGGTCTTGCATAAAGTTTTGGGTGATTTTTGCGCATTTTGGGAAAGAGATATTTTTCTCAAAGGATAGGTTAAATTGAGGAAAATATGAAATGTTGAAGATTTGATGGATGTGGAAAATTTAAATTTGAAGTGAAGAATTATCAGTAGATGAACACCAAACAGTCCCATACCAAATTGTAAACATTAGGATGCATTGAATTTGATGGCTGACTGACGCATCTTCAATAAACTTTTCACACTCGTCTGAATGCCTCATAGGACTAGCTATTCGCGTGGTTCACAAGGTAACGTCTACTACCACATTATCTATCTTTCTTAAAACAAAGAAAATTGAAGCGCAACAAAGACATTCCACGTGCAACATTTGTTACATGTAGTACTATACGTAAAAGTCAAGAAATTGAGTGCATATACTGTTAGCTAATTTAATCCCTAACAAAAACATGAAACTAAGTTTCCAGTCTTCTTTTTCCTTGAACATTTTTTTCCATCAAAACAATGAACTATCCGCAATAAGTCTTCACAAGTTATTCTATCGCTTCTTCCAAGTTCTTCTTCCACAGCTTGAACAACCTCCTTTAAATCGCTGGCGTTTCTTCTTTGTCCGAGTCCTTTGGTATTTAAAAATCCCTTTTAACTGTTTAAGTTGGTTCCATGACTTAATGCAAGAAACGAAAAAATCTCTGTATAGTCCAGCCCAAGATGAAAATAATTTTCAATTAGGTCATCATGTCCAGTAAGGTATTCAGTTTGCAATGTAGTAAGATAGTTTACAAGTCGATCACCGTCACATGTGGACGTTTTCAAAGCAAATGTCAACTAGAGGCACCACAAAAGCACTGGCCATTTTGGAATCCCACTAAAGAGAAAAAAAGTATCTCGTTTTACAGCGATATTAATCCGCAATGTTCAGAAAGTCCGAAGCAGTAACTAGTTTGGGATCAGCAGCCTCCCACAGTAATAGTCGAGAAAAAAGTGGAGAAAAAAGTCAGAAAACAAGTCGAGTAAAAAGTTGAGTAAAAAGTCGAGTAACAAGTCTGGAAAAAAGTCGGAGAAAAATTCCGAAAAACAGTCAGGAAAAAAGTCTAAAAAGAGCTCGGGAAAAGATCGGGAAAACTTTCGGAAAAAAAAAAAAGAAGTGGGGTCGAGAAAAATGGCGAGAAAAAAGTTGGGAAAAAAAGTCGAGAAAGAAGTCGGTGAAAAAGTCGGGAAAAAATACAGAACGCGGGCAAAACTTCAAGGGAAATTCAAAATTGAAAGTTTAATTTAAGGACACTTAATGGGCTCCGTAGACTAAAGGTAGAAAATCGGTAGGGAAAACAATTTATCAAAACTGAAAAAAAGAAAAAAAAAAAGGGACCACCGAACGTACAAGATTTTTAAATCCAGGAAAGCTATAGCAGTGGCCATCTGCCCATGATTGTTCATGTTATTACTTAGTGCCCACTGTCATGCATGATGCGGCGTGTCAATTTACGTGCCTAGTAAGGAAGTACAGAAACAACTAATTATAGCGTGAGCGTCCTTTAAATGGTTCAATCTCGTAGAATTAACTGAAAACTTAAGGTGGTCATGGCCTAACACAGTTTTGAAGTGCCTATGCCTAATTCACCATAACTTTTAAACTATTTATGCTTTGGTAACCAGTTTTTGCAAGAGTCAATGTCAACCACAGAAATATTTATTCTCTCATTTTGACTAGGGTGTGTGCTGTTGCCATGGCAACGGAGCTGGTTAAAAACAAGGCTTAAATAATGGTTTTTGTTTATTTAAAAAAATCCAGTCGTTAAATTGTTTTCATATTTTCATATACTAAGAATTGACATTAAATCCCTCCTGTCAACAAGGTTTTAATAAAATTTTGACATAGCCGATTTGACATAGGCGATTTTCGTAATTCGCCGTTAATCGTTTTCTGTATTTTTAAAAATTCCCGATGTCAAAATTCAGATTTTTTAAATAGATCATTCACGTGGTCTCTGACCTATTTTTGTGCCAAATTTCTTGAAATTCTAACGACTGGATCGTTAGAAATCGGCATGTTTCTGCTAAAGCAATCGGGTTAAATTTTTCGAGCAACTGCGCATGCGTTGCATTTAACTGGGCTCTTTCGGTAACAAACAAAAGCCGATAATTGCTGAGTTCTTTGCATAATTACCTTCTCTAACATATCTTTGTAATAAAAGACTAAAGTTATCAATACACTGCGTTCAATTAGTAATGGTAATAGGACTGAGTGGAGTCCAATTCAGTCTGTAATCATACGAGTGATAACAAAATCGGACGACCGCGCAGCGGGTGTCCGATTTGTTACAACTTTGAATGTGATTGGTTGATTTAAACTACATCTTTGAATGTGATTGGCTTATTGATTTGTCCGATAACAAACTGTCCAATGACAAACTATCCAATAACAAACTGTCCGATAACAACTTGGAAAGCGAATTAGTGGAAAATAGGACCTTTTTGGACCAATCACAAGGGAGGAAATTGCAATTTTTATCCTTATAGAGAAAAGTAACACAGATAGCGCGGGTGTTGAGTAAATAAAATGATTGCTCTACTGACGGCATGTTTGTTCTTTGAAATCCTTGTGCACGTGCTAAATATTGCATCTGGAAACGCACGCGCGAAAACTGTGTTTGGCCACCTCAAACTGACGCCCTTATTGATCATGAGTCTTCTATATTTCGAGGCATACACGTTCCTATCTCATTAGTTCTACTAAGTACTAGATATTTTTTTCTGTTCATGAGATTGCACGTTGCTTTAGTGATAATTATGCATGAACTAGGCCCAAAAATTAGTATATTTTCGTAGATTTAATACGCTCATTTGACGCGGAATAAACGAACCCCCTGCTTGTGTTGGTCACTTTTATTGCATAACTACTCGATGCTCCCCACAAAAAAGATACACGTAACATAATCATATTTAGTCTGCAGACATAAATACGCATCAATCCCCCTACCACCCAACAATCCTCCTAAGGGACTAAAAGGAATAGTTTACGAAAAATCAACTTCCGCTTGAAACGGCATGCATATGGTTTTTAGCTTTTATTGTGCAAAATATCAAATGCATTTGTAACATATTGAAAAATAAGCTGATATCCCTTTCCTTCGCGTTCGTTCCTTCTCCCCATCCCGACAAAAAGACTGATTTCTTTTTACATCGCGTTATGATATCTAGAACTCATTTCCCTCAAGTATCGGTTGACCAATCGGTAATGCTTTTGGGTATTCTGGAGGATGATTTTAAACACTTTATGATAAACTTAACGGAAGTGCCAAAACAATTATTTGAAGAAACTGGACCTCGAAAGTTATATATTTAACTGTTATATATTTTATATATTTTTTCTGTTATACATTTTATAACCCGTAGCCTCCAGCGCAGACGCTCTCCTGGCCCTTGATGAGATCTTCCTTTATAATGCGTTTGCATATGACGTCGCTACAGCCATATACATATTGATGTTCTAAAATGATAAAACGGTGGCCATTGTATCAAACAAATTCTGTGACAGGTGAACTCCTTTCTGATGAAAACACTTTCTTTTGTTCCAATAAAATCTCACGGCTGCTGCCACGTGACTGAAAATGCTTTAGAGCTCTTCCAGTTATTCTCCATCAACATTTAACGCGATGACATGAAAGATAACAGCTTTTGCGAGTCACGTACGTTAACACGAACTTCGCTCAATAAACAGTCAACCACCACTAGGGCTACTACCCGATGCAACTGAGCATTCTCTCGGACTCTATTAGGTAGGGGTAAATTATCCTTTCTTAAAACACTTAAAACGCAAATGTCAAAACGATTGCATATTTTAAAACCTCAGGGGGTAGCCTTCGGTGCAGACCTTTTTCGGGCTCTTTATCAAATGGTACCTCGCATTTTATTGTATATATAGCGAGAATTTTAGGCAATAAACCTTACAAATAGAACTCTATATGTGCTATATTTCACCGGTGAAAAAAGCAATACGTCCAATCAGGTTTGCGTATAGCGTTCTTCACATGTGAAAATATAACCAATCACCGTTCATGGTAGAATCACTTAGCCAATCAGAGTTAAGCACTCTAATGGCTTCCGAGAAGCGCGGGCTTGAAATCAGCGTCCGCTTGAAGTTTGTGTCTCGATAACATGGCTTCGGTTCCCGTTTTACTTCACTTTCGGAAAAACAGCAATGGAATATATCTAACAAATATCTTGAGAGCTAGAACTTCAGTTTGAGAATCAATGGCCATTCAAGAAACCGAGGAAGTAAATTTAACATCAGAACCGGGCAACAACATTCAAGGAGGAACATTCAAATTTAAACAGTGTAAGTCAACAGAGTCCGAATTTGTCTTTGAACAGCGCGAAACGTCGCCATGACATGATTGAATCTGACAGCAATTATGGACAAACGAAAAATATTTCTCACTATGTATTTACGAATTCTCCCCTATTATATTTGAGCTTGTGTAGGCTCGTTGTACGCCTATATCTGGACTGGAAAGCAGATTTGTTTTTCATTACGCTCGGTCATTCATTACGTTCTCAGCGTTCTGCATGTAAACTTATGGTGCCGGAAAAAAACTAAAACTGATTTAATGGTTGTGTTTAATTCTCGTTATATATACAATAAACAGATTACAACATAGAAAGTGCTTTGCACGGATTTTTATTCACTCGTTGCAAAACTTTGAAAACTCACTCGTTCGCTGCGCTCACTCGTTCGTTTTGCAAAGTTTTGCAACTCGTGAATAAAAATCCGTACGTCGCACTTTCTATGAAGTAATCTATTTATACTCTTCCAGTTATCCATTAACATTTGACGTGTTGAGAAGAAAAATAACAGCTTTTTCGAGTCACGTTCCAAGACACGCAGCTGGAAAACACAATGTCTAATTTCGTAAGTCAGTCAGTCAGGCCAAGATCGATCTAGTTTTGCAACGTCGAAAAACATTATGAAACACCACTATTTAGGTTTTTAGCCTCAATGTCAACTA
>JAHPZR010010232.1:12500-25000 GCA_019787425.1 Platygyra sinensis
GAAAGTAAAACTGCAGTGTAAAGTGACTGTCCTGGTGGAATCGTTTTCTCCACAATTCTCAAAAAAACTTAGTGCAGCGTACTTGTCCCAGAGAGTAGACGTGAGAAAGTCACGTCCCTACCATCATTTGGTTGATACTCATACCACCAAAGAAAAATATTCACACCTTCCGCGATCAAGGATTATATTCACAGCCATGAGAGAAGGCCCATCCAGAGTATGGTCTGTTCAGTGACAAAGTAAGCGGCATATTTGTTATGATTTGGGATTTAGAAATAATCATAATAAACATATCTCTTATCAGAAATTTACATTAATTCGTTCCTGTAAAAAACCGATAAGCCACGTGCATTACTCAAGCTGTTTTTTTTTTCTCAACACTACTCCTCACGTGGACGTACTGAACTCATCGGTTTTCTTTTCTAAGGCAGAGTAATAAGTCAATGAGTCCATCACTGAGTCACTTGTACAGGCTGATCACCTCGAGTGAAAACAAAAATTTTCTCATCCATGCATTATAAATAAATATTGCAAAGACTCAAATGTAAAAATTATTTTCTATCCGTTAAAACTTAGCTCTATGTTTAGGGCCAAAGATTTTGTTTCCTCGCTGATTCTCTGAAATCCCGTGTTGTTTATAAGTTTACATGTGCGAGCTGTACAGTTCTTTATATAGGTGAAACCAATAGGCATTTTAACACACGGATCCAATGAGCATCTCTTTCGGGACAAACATTCCCACATTTTTTAAAACATCTCATTGCTTCTAAAGGTTGTAGGAATAAGTGTGATATTTCTTGTTTCAAGATTCTCTATCATGCCAGCACTTACTCTCAACTTAAAACAAAAGAGAGTTTTCATATTGAACAGTTGAAACCTGAACTTAACAAACAAGTTGAGCATGTTACTTTTCTCGTTGCATTTCTAAATTTATCTGCTGTTGTTTACAGGGAGTTTTAGTTTGCTTTTTGTTATTTCTTGTCAGTGTCTATCATTTTATTGGTTAGTTTAAATAAGTTTAACAGTTAACCACTATTTGAATTTATAAAGCTTCATTGTATATGTCGGAGTTGTTATATATATATCGACCATTTTTTGTAAATCTTCACTATATATTCATAATGGCTGATGATGATGTTTGAAACACATCGAAACATGTTTCCGAAAACTGAAAAGCGCTGTTGTGTTTTTAAAGAAATATGTCAAGAAAAAAGTTGTCACACCAGAAGCTAGAAGCACACATGCCAATGTCGAAAGCCCTCAGTGACGGGTGGGGGATATTGATCATATGTGGGAGTGGTTTCCTCGAGATGTAGGGGAAATGTATGCCACAACCATGGAAAAATGTGTCTAAGTACAAGCTAGGTGAAAAACCTGGATTTCCCGCGGTTGTGCCAAGTACAGCGACTTTTAGTACCTGAGGGTTTGTGCTGGGCATGCAGAAAAAAAAAAATCCGATTGGGGAACAAATATGTGAAATGAAGAGGAAAAAATTCTTTGCTTGCTCTCTCTCCCTAACTCCCATCTGTTTTTCTCTTGAAAGCTGGCGCCCTTGTAAAACATTGGTCATTTTTATACCATCAACCTTCTGCTTCTTTTTTTCTTAGTTCGTCGTCCAAAAATCAACAGTAAATTCAGTATAAACTAAACTTATCGATGTACAGTCCCCTTTTACTTTCATTTTCTACTTAAGTTGTGTATAACTACAAACGATCAATCATATCTTCATATCTTCCGGTTATTATATAAGACAATTTGATCCGATGACACTGTACTGAGAAGGATCAACAGCTTTTTATCAGTCAGCTTCTGCTGAAACAACAGTCCAATCACTACTATAGTACGGACCCTACTTTTTCTAGTTATCTATCAACATTTGACGTGATAGCAAGAAGGGTAACAGCTTTTTCGAGTCACGTTCCAAGACACGCTGCTGGTAAACACGATATATAATTTCGTAAATCAGGCCAGGATCTGTTGTTGAAACAGTGCAACCCTCGAGCAACGCCGCGAGACATTATGAAAGGCCACTTTCGCAAACTCTTCGGGTTTTTAGCCTCAATGAACTCTGACAACTATGTCAACTATACAAGGTCCAGGCTCCGGGGTTCCGCTTCAATTGCCTGTCCATATGAAGCCATTGACAAAGGAACGAATTCACGTTTACGTAATTTCCAGTGGAGAAGGTGACCTCAATAAACACACACGCTTCGCCAACAATATCACGCCAAGAAGACGAAAATCACAGCCTGTGATAAGAGATAGAAAGGAGACCGGGTCAGAGGCACTTTCTGGCCAGAGATGCAACTTCGGCCCTGCCTTAACGGAGGACTTTGAGAACGAGATTTGGAGTTCTTTGCAGAAAAAGAGTACCTTTAGTGTAACAAGCGTTCAAGATGGTTGGCTGACAACGACACTGTGTTCAACGGAGCTTTGAATTGGATGGTTTTTACCCAAAGTTTATTGTCACGAGACAATTTTCGTGTGGCTCACGTAACGGTTGATGGTTTGTTGAGTACAACATAGGACTGCCACGTATTTGACTTCATTCAGTGTCTGCCTTACTTCTACAAAAAATAGAGAGAAGAGGCATTAGAAGAAGAAAAAAAAGGTTAACTGTATTTTTTATGATATATTCAAACATGTCAGATTCCTGACCGCGGGCACGTGCCAAGCGACAATATCTTCGCAATACTATTAGGATAGTAACATGGCAATGCATGTTGAAAGATATTGTAGGTCACTTTTCTTGGTGAGAATAGTGCTCTTTGCACTTGTTGCCGTTAGAATTCGCCAGGATTGGTTTGTAAATCTTTTTTTTCGACGCAATGCTCTTGTTTTTATGATACCAGCGAAAGCTGATAAAACGGTATAAAAAGACTGAGAGATTGATACCAGTAGAAAGACTCATTAAACAAGAGACCAAGTGGTACTAGACTGAGTATTCCCATACAGTTGCACTTGCTAGTTATATAAACATCAGATATCATTCACACATACATTACTCCACAAATTGATATTTTAGGTCGAGTGTTAAGATCGACTCCAGAAATACCTTGCCACGACTGAGATAACACTGAAAGCTCCGATTAGTTACCTTTTTGACACAATTTAGCATTCTTTTTATATTTTTAAGCATTTTAGTTAATAGCCATTTCTTTTGAACGGTAATAAGGGCAATATAGTTAAAAAATAGCTTATAAAACTCGACAAAGCTTTTTGTTGTATGTTTTTGTTCTCTTTTTTGGCCTTGTCCGTGCACGAAACACAATAGTTGTTTATTACTGACCGAGGAACTAATCAATAGAAATATTTTGATTACGTAACTCATGCATAGTTTATGGACACAAAACAGAAGATTGTGCACGATCGTGGACCTTCCAATGTAGATCTTGTCATGTTTGTTTGCTCCTTTGATGTTAGCCGAGCTTCATAACCGTTCCCTTGTATGAACAATTAATGATTGCAATCCATGGTTAGTATCACAGCAGCTATTGATATCCGTACCACCAATTAAATAAACACACCTTAATAGATCATTGATTATATTCACAACCGTGAGAGAAGGCTCATCCAAAGTATGGTCTGTTCAGAAACAAAGTGAGCGGCATATTTGTTATGATTTGGGATTTAGAAATAATGCTAATATACATGTCTTTTATTAGAAATTCACATTCGTTCCCTGTAAAATCCGATAAGCCACGTGCATTACTCAAGTTGTTTTTTTTCTCAGCACTTCCCCTCACGTGGTCAGTGTAAGGAGGTTATCGGTTTTCTTTTTCTGAGTCAGAGCAATAGGTCAACTAGAAGCTTATCACCTAAAGCCAGCCTAAGCTTAATATAAATCAAGGTGCCATAACCTCGGCCTTCGGCCTTGTGGCAGTGCTTTTTTCTGTTACTGCCGTTTGCCAAAAAAATTATAAATATTTACTGTAATTATTCAATTACTTATGGACCTTTTCAGCGGAGGCAGCGTGTCTGAGTGAACAGCGCGCACGTCGGTCACGCTTGTAAATAGTCAACTGGTTTTCCTCCGGCCAGTTGGACCCCAGTTGGGATTTTTAACTTTGTTATATGTTCAGTTCGAATCAATTAGAATCAAACTGGCTACCGTATTGTCGAAAAGGACCATTGGCCCCTCATTGCTTTTTGAGTTTGGCGATTCACCTAAGTTTAGCGATTCAAATGAACCTTATTGCCAATACGAATGAAGTACGTTGGCGATTACGTAAGTTCCAAGTGTCCCGTTTGTGACACGATTATGCCCATATAATGAGAATCTCTTTAGTAAAATTTACAGCTGCACGAGTAAGGTTGTCACAAAAAATCTAAAAGGACACACGATAATGTCGAAAGTTAATATGGGCAGTGGTAGTGAAATGCCACTTGACAACCTCTGCTTCTCACCTCCTTCCCACCAAATTCCCTTCTAGCAATACTGATTTATTCAGGTGGTGACAACATCTCCCAAATTTACATGTACTATTTATAGAAGACACACTTTTGCGACGTGTGTTTGCACAAGCTAGCGATCAGTGAGGAGGGAGGATTGATAAGATGGGTGTGATTTGGGGCGAGTTGAAGGGCCGGGAAATATTTACCACAATCATACAAAAATGTATCTCACAAGTAAGTACAAGCCACTGAAATAACTAAAGGTTCCCCATCAACTTTTAATACCCATGGCTTTTCGTCCGGGCGTGCAGCAACAACATTAATCGATTGGGAAACAAATGTATAAATTGAAGAGAACAAATCCTTGCTTGCCGCCTATGCCTAACTCGAATTTCTATTCTCTTGCTAGCTTGCGCCCTTCTCAAATGGGTTTATTTATGGCCACTTAGTTCGTCGTTGATCATCCAACGATCACAATGTATAAAATTAGTCTGCAGTTCGAAATCTCGGCTGGGCCATTCCACTGATTCGTACTAATGTTTCACTCCAAGTTTCCTCTCATTGCGTTCGTAGAACGCAGTCATAATGCGGTCTTGAGTCGAGTTTTACGGGAGTGACGTCATGGTAAGTTGCATCGAAGTTGCGCACCGATTTGGCCACCCCGCAGCAGGGACGAAACGAAATTACATCATCGCCAAACCATGTGTTGTGCATTTCTTTGGAGTGCGGAGTCTTCGTTTCGTAAAGTGTGGGTCTTTGAATTGTGAACATTTACCGTCAAAAACCTTTTTTTTTTTTTCACTGAAATTCTTCTCAGAACAGAAACGCTGTATAATTTTATATTCGTTTGAAAGGTCATTGGAATGACATTTCTAGATATTTTTCCGTCCGGGTAAATAAAAGTCTCGGATTACAAAATCACTCTGAACCCACGCGTTGAAAAAAAATCTCTTTAAAAAATGACTTTAAAGCGATATATCACTTTTGCGTTAATAGCTACCACGCATCAGCAGCAGTAAAATCTATTCCTTAACAATCTAGCTTTATCATGTGGAAATTTCAACTAAATCGAACAAAACAAGTTTTAATTATTAAAAATTTGTAAGTGATACCTCGCTCAAGGGCTTGTAAAGAGCTTGAGTGGACACAGGGAGACGCTGCCGAACACGAAGCAACGTTTTGGTCCGAGAAAAAAAGAAACTGAATGGGAACATCTTTGTCGAACTTTTCATAAGTGATTTAGACGAGAAAATGACCTCGCCGAGCTAGAAAAGAGAACGAAATAAAATCAAAGGGGCTCCGTGCAAAGCCGATAATTTATTCAATTTGTTAGGCCGGATGTAACGCCAATTTTGTGTCACGATTTAAGTCACCATGACTTTAATACTGGTAGGCAGGAGGGGTGGATGGCCAAAACGGGGGTGGGGGGGGGGGGTACTTGGGTAAATTTTTGCTGGGTATGTGCCGCTGGCCTCTCAGAACCCCTACCCCATTATAGTCTATCCTGTAGCCAATTATAGAACCCATCTTAGTCACTTTTGGGCTAATGTAACTTTCGCGATCCCGACTTAGTCACGTTTTGTTTATGCCTCTGCCTTATAGAGCCTTTTCAGGAGCCCATCGGCTCCTGGCCTTTTAAGTAGGTCATCCTAAAATGAATTGACACGAGTTTGTTGAATTGAATGTAGAACACTTTACTTTTCACCTACAGTACAAACATTCTGGTACATGTGCTAACCGAAGTATTTACATACGTACCGTTATAAATAGTTGAAATGCAAGTACTCTTTACGTTGAAAGCTAACAAGTCCCAAGCGAAAGAGATCGAACGCTTGCTAATCTAAAAGAAGATCCAAGTTGAGTTAACTTCGATGGACGATAACAACGCAGATTAGCGGGAAATTAATACCGTAGCACATATGATTTGTTAGACTTTGTTCTGGACCCAGAGGTTCTGCACTATTGTGAAAGTCGTTAATGTTAAAGTTGTGAACGGACTTCAATGCGAGCCGACTGTTAAATTTTGAAACAACAACACGAACCATTTTTTTAACCCCGAATCTTCCTATGTTTAAATCCCTGCTTACCAGAATTTTCTTATCCCAGAAATCCCGAAAATGTGCGATCCCATTCTAGTAACTCTACTAAAAATGTAACCCCATCATAGTCAATCCAGTCGTGAAAATGCGACCCCATCCAGCGGCACATCCCCAGTAGCCTCTTATAAGGAAGTACTCCCCCCGGGGGGCCAAAAAGACACCTTTACACGAACGCACTCATAATCTATGATTACTGCTAGTAGTAGACAGTAACTAAAGTAGCCGAGTTCAAAGTTCTTAAAGTTAGAGTTTGTGGAGGAAGTGTGGGAGGAAGTATTTGTGGAGGCAGCGTGGCTGAGTTCATGTGTAGGGCGCTGGTATTATAATTCGAAGGTCCCAGATTCCTGGCACTAGCGGGATTTAGTTCTCGGTAGTCCTGAATTCAAATCTTCGGTCACGCTTTGAAGATAGCCAACTGGTCTACCTCCAGCAAGTTGGGATTTTTAATTATGCTACATTTCAGTATTTGAAATATTTGTTTCCTTTGTACCAGTGGCATGTCTGTTAACTAGCTAAGTGTTTGCATAGCTAAAGATTTACTTTTTTTAGAGCGTTTATAATTATGATAAATTGATCTTCTTAAAGAAAATGAAGGAAGCGTTTCAGTGCGACTGAATTTATTTATGAACAGCTTCCTTTGATTTTTCTTCCTGCATTCGTCATCTTCTTTAATAGTAACCAGGCTATCAAACTTGTTTGCCTGCTTCTTTCTGCAACATCTCCGCCTTAATCAACGCTTCAGAAGTACGTACACTTTTTACTCCAACTTTCTTTGAATATAACATGTACAACCTTTGTACATTAATTGGCTTTATTTGTCCTATAACATTTTTGTTCAAAATTGAAAGCTATTCGCAAGGTTGGAAACTCTGGAACGGATACTTGCAGCCGTCACAGCTATTTCAAAATTTTTTTTTTTTTCTTATTTAGCTCACGCATAATAATTTGCATTTCATTTCGACTTGGACTTTCGGAAAAAACGGTAAGTACAGCGACTAGCTCTACAGGCATTTAAATTTTATCCTAAGTGGCACACTAAATCTGCTAATTTAAACCATTATACTTTTAGAAGAAAATAGTCAATATTTTGGTATTTTAGTTTGCATGTAACCGCTCTAGATGCCGGTCAAGATGTAATATTTCAAACACAAGAGACTGTTTCATCGGGATATCTAAACACCGAGATGAGAGAATGCGACGCGCAGCGGAGTACTTTGACGAAATTAGAGGTGTTTGGAATTACACCCGATGAAACACTGTCTGGAGTGTTAAACATATTCATTCAATCGAAACAAAAAACTAAGGAGTAAACGGAAGAGTCATCAAAATCTGTGCTAATTAAGACCAGGTATCCTCTTTCACGATTGCGTTCTGTGATTTAGGTATGTTTGTTAGTTAAGTAATCTATGAAAGACGGGAGTAGATCTGTGCTCATATTTTTGTTATGTTCTTGGAAACAAAGTTTGTGTTGATGACGGAAGTCTCGTTTGTATTATTTCAGATATCAGCTGTATAACAAGAAACTGGTAAGTAGACTTAAGCTTGATTCATACCCAGACTTCGGTAGATTACATCTCAAATATCGCAGACTTATTTTGTACAAAAGAAAAATATATCATACCCAATTTTATCATATCCAAACAGAAGTTTGAGAGTTAAAAAATTAACGTACTAGTACTGAAGTCGTTGACATTAAGGCGGTAAAGATGTTGCAGAAAGAAGCAGGCAAACAAGTTTGATAGCCTGGTTACTATTAAAGAAGATGACGAATGCAGGAAGAAAAATCAAAGGAAGCTGTTCATAAATAAATTCAGTCGCACTGAAACGCTTCCTTCATTTTCTTTAAGAAGATCAATTTATCATAATTATAAACGCTCTAAAAAAAGTAAATCTTTAGCTATGCAAACACTTAGCTAGTTAACAGACATGCCACTGGTACAAAGGAAACAAATATTTCAAATACTGAAATGTAGCATAATTAAAAATCCCAACTTGCTGGAGGTAGACCAGTTGGCTATCTTCAAAGCGTGACCGAAGATTTGAATTCAGGACTACCGAGAACTAAATCCCGCTAGTGCCAGGAATCTGGGACCTTCGAATTATAATACCAGCGCCCTACACATGAACTCAGCCACGCTGCCTCCACAAATACTTCCTCCCACACTTCCTCCACAAACTCTAACTTTAAGAACTTTGAACTCGGCTACTTTAGTTACTGTCTACTACTAGCAGTAATCATAGATTATGAGTGCGTTCGTGTAAAGGTGTCTTTTTGGCCCCCCGGGGGGAGTACTTCCTTATAAGAGGCTACTGGGGATGTGCCGCTGGATGGGGTCGCATTTTCACGACTGGATTGACTATGATGGGGTTACATTTTTAGTAGAGTTACTAGAATGGGATCGCACATTTTCGGGATTTCTGGGATAAGAAAATTCTGGTAAGCAGGGATTTAAACATAGGAAGATTCGGGGTTAAAAAAATGGTTCGTGTTGTTGTTTCAAAATTTAACAGTCGGCTCGCATTGAAGTCCGTTCACAACTTTAACATTAACGACTTTCACAATAGTGCAGAACCTCTGGGTCCAGAACAAAGTCTAACAAATCATATGTGCTACGGTATTAATTTCCCGCTAATCTGCGTTGTTATCGTCCATCGAAGTTAACTCAACTTGGATCTTCTTTTAGATTAGCAAGCGTTCGATCTCTTTCGCTTGGGACTTGTTAGCTTTCAACGTAAAGAGTACTTGCATTTCAACTATTTATAACGGTACGTATGTAAATACTTCGGTTAGCACATGTACCAGAATGTTTGTACTGTAGGTGAAAAGTAAAGTGTTCTACATTCAATTCAACAAACTCGTGTCAATTCATTTTAGGATGACCTACTTAAAAGGCCAGGAGCCGATGGGCTCCTGAAAAGGCTCTATAAGGCAGAGGCATAAACAAAACGTGACTAAGTCGGGATCGCGAAAGTTACATTAGCCCAAAAGTGACTAAGATGGGTTCTATAATTGGCTACAGGATAGACTATAATGGGGTAGGGGTTCTGAGAGGCCAGCGGCACATACCCAGCAAAAATTTACCCAAGTACCCCCCCCCCCCACCCCCGTTTTGGCCATCCACCCCTCCTGCCTACCAGTATTAAAGTCATGGTGACTTAAATCGTGACACAAAATTGGCGTTACATCCGGCCTAACAAATTGAATAAATTATCGGCTTTGCACGGAGCCCCTTTGATTTTATTTCGTTCTCTTTTCTAGCTCGGCGAGGTCATTTTCTCGTCTAAATCACTTATGAAAAGTTCGACAAAGATGTTCCCATTCAGTTTCTTTTTTTCTCGGACCAAAACGTTGCTTCGTGTTCGGCAGCGTCTCCCTGTGTCCACTCAAGCTCTTTACAAGCCCTTGAGCGAGGTATCACTTACAAATTTTTAATAATTAAAACTTGTTTTGTTCGATTTAGTTGAAATTTCCACATGATAAAGCTAGATTGTTAAGGAATAGATTTTACTGCTGCTGATGCGTGGTAGCTATTAACGCAAAAGTGATATATCGCTTTAAAGTCATTTTTTAAAGAGATTTTTTTTCAACGCGTGGGTTCAGAGTGATTTTGTAATCCGAGACTTTTATTTACCCGGACGGAAAAATATCTAGAAATGTCATTCCAATGACCTTTCAAACGAATATAAAATTATACAGCGTTTCTGTTCTGAGAAGAATTTCAGTGAAAAAAAAAAAAAGGTTTTTGACGGTAAATGTTCACAATTCAAAGACCCACACTTTACGAAACGAAGACTCCGCACTCCAAAGAAATGCACAACACATGGTTTGGCGATGATGTAATTTCGTTTCGTCCCTGCTGCGGGGTGGCCAAATCGGTGCGCAACTTCGATGCAACTTACCATGACGTCACTCCCGTAAAACTCGACTCAAGACCGCATTATGACTGCGTTCTACGAACGCAATGAGAGGAAACTTGGAGTGAAACATTAGTACGAATCAGTGGAATGGCCCAGCCGAGATTTCGAACTGCAGACTAATTTTATACATTGTGATCGTTGGATGATCAACGACGAACTAAGTGGCCATAAATAAACCCATTTGAGAAGGGCGCAAGCTAGCAAGAGAATAGAAATTCGAGTTAGGCATAGGCGGCAAGCAAGGATTTGTTCTCTTCAATTTATACATTTGTTTCCCAATCGATTAATGTTGTTGCTGCACGCCCGGACGAAAGCCATGGGTATTAAAAGTTGATGGGGAACTTTAGTTATTTCAGTGGCTTGTACTTACTTGTGAGATACATTTTTGTATGATTGTGGTAAATATTTCCCGGCCCTTCAACTCGCCCCAAATCACACCCATCTTATCAATCCTCCCTCCTCACTGATCGCTAGCTTGTGCAAACACACGTCGCAAAAGTGTGTCTTCTATAAATAGTACATGTAAATTTGGGAGATGTTGTCACCACCTGAATAAATCAGTATTGCTAGAAGGGAATTTGGTGGGAAGGAGGTGAGAAGCAGAGGTTGTCAAGTGGCATTTCACTACCACTGCCCATATTAACTTTCGACATTATCGTGTGTCCTTTTAGATTTTTGTGACAACCTTACTCGTGCAGCTGTAAATTTACTAAAGAGATTCTCATTATATGGGCATAATCGTGTCACAAACGGGACACTTGGAACTTACGTAATCGCCAACGTACTTCATTCGTATTGGCAATAAGGTTCATTTGAATCGCTAAACTTAGGTGAATCGCCAAACTCAAAAAGCAATGAGGGGCCAATGGTCCTTTTCGACAATACGGTAGCCAGTTTGATTCTAATTGATTCGAACTGAACATATAACAAAGTTAAAAATCCCAACTGGGGTCCAACTGGCCGGAGGAAAACCAGTTGACTATTTACAAGCGTGACCGACGTGCGCGCTGTTCACTCAGACACGCTGCCTCCGCTGAAAAGGTCCATAAGTAATTGAATAATTACAGTAAATATTTATAATTTTTTTTGGCAAACGGCAGTAACAGAAAAAAGCACTGCCACAAGGCCGAAGGCCGAGGTTATGGCACCTTGATTTATATTAAGCTTAGCTGGCTTTAGGTGATAAGCTTCTAGTTGACCTATTGCTCTGACTCAGAAAAGAAAACCGATAACCTCCTTACACTGACACGTGAGGGGAAGTGCTGAGAAAAAACAACTTGAGTAATGCACGTGGCTTATCGGATTTTACAGGGAACGAATGTGAATTTCTAATAAAAGACATGTATATTAGCATTATTTCTAAATCCCAAATCATAACAAATATGCCGCTCACTTTGTTTCTGAACAGACCATACTTTGGATGAGCCTTCTCTCACGGTTGTGAATATAATCAATGATCTATTAAGGTGTGTTTGTTTAATTGGTTGTACGGATATCAATAGCTGCTGTGATACTAACCATGGTTGCAATCATTAATTGTTCATACAAGGGAACGGTTATGAAGCTCGGCTAACATCAAACGAGCAAACAAACATGACAAGATCTACATTGGAAGGTCCACGATCGTGCACAATCTTCTGTTTTGTGTCCATAAACTATGCATGAGTTACGTAATCAAAATATTTCTATTGATTAGTTCCTCGGTCAGTAATAAACAACTATTGTGTTTCGTGCACGGACAAGGCCAAAAAAGAGGACAAAAACATACAACAAAAAGCTTTGTCGAGTTTTATAGCTATTTTTTAACTATATTGCCCTATTACCGTTCAAAAGAAATGGCTATTAACTAAAATGCTAAAAATATAAAAAGAATGCTAAATTGTGTCAAAAAGGTAACTAATCGGAGCTTTCAGTGTTATCTCAGTCGTGGCAAGGTATTTCTGGAGTCGATCTTAACACTCGACCTAAAATATCAATTTGTGGAGTAATGTATGTGTGAATGATATCTGATGTTTATGTAACTAGCAAGTGCAACTGTATGGGAATACTCAGTCTAGTACCACTTGGTCTCTTGTTTAATGGTCTTTC
>JAHPZR010010232.1:30000-56800 GCA_019787425.1 Platygyra sinensis
TTCCGTCTCCTCTGACAACGACTTCGCTCCTTTGAGGGGGTACATTTCCAGAAGCCATAATTTGTTTATAAAAGAAGCAACTAATAAGAAAACAGGCTTTACACATGTAAACTGAAACTGAAAAGGATTTATTGGGTTATTTCCTCTCGATTTATACCTAATCTAGTGATATTTTAGACCATCACACGATGTAAAATAAACATTACGCAAGCAAAAAAAAATTATCGGTAGATTTTATCACATATTTCACGGTTATTCAAACAACTACTCACATATTCCGCATATCAACATTCCCCAAGTTCATTTGCGATCAAACTACGGCGAAAACGTGTTGATCTCTCTACAAAATCCTTTTTTTGGACGTGGAACAGCTTTTCGCCATACATTTACTTCTAGCCACAAGCAATGTTTGCCCCCTGGCGATCCCAGAGTTCTTTGCGCATAGCATTGTATCCGATTACTGGCAAATCATTCATTGGAGTGGAGCCCCGAACTTGGCCTTGTATTGTTGACATAAGTGTCAGAGTTCATTGAGGCTAAAAGATCAAAGAGCTTGCGAGAGTGGCCTTTCATAATGTTTTGCGCCGTTGTACTGTTTCGACAACAGATCCTGCCCTGACTGACTGACTGACTGACTGACTTAAAAAAAATTAGACATTGTGTTTTCCGGCAGCGGCGTGTCTTGGAACGTGACTCAAAAAAGTTGTAATTGTCTTTCTTGTCATCACGTCAAATGCTGATGGATAATTAGAAAATTAATATCAAGAGCGATTTGTTCGAGAGCCCGAAGAGCATCTGCGCCGAAGGCTACATGTCATAAAATATGCAATCATTTTGGCATTCCCGTTATTAAGTGTCCGTTTAAGAAACGTTAAGGTTATCCCTAGTAGTGTCTGCGAGAACGCCCAACTGAAGGCATTATGAATAGTACCCGTCCTAGTATGGGTTGATTGTTTCTTGAGCGAAGTTCGTGTCTTCACAAAGCACAATTGTTCTTTATCACTGACCAATGAACTAACCAAAAGAAATGTTCTCATTACGTAACCCATGCATAGTACTGTTTATGAACGGAAAAAACAAAAGATTACCTAAAGATTGTTTACCTTCGTGGACCTTCCGACATTAATCCGGCTTGTCATCACTGTTTGCAGCTTCTTTAATGTTTGACGGACTTCATAACCATTCCCTTCTATTAACAATGATTGCAATCATGATAAGGGAAAGACCATTAAAAAAGTCATCACCATCTTATCAATCCTCCCTCCTCACTGATCGCTAGCTTGTGCAAACACACGTCGCAAAAGTGTGTCTTCTATAAATAGTAGATGTAAATTTGGGAGATGTTGTCACCACCTGAATAAATCAGTATTGTTAGAAGGGAATTTGGTGGGAAGGAGGTGAGAAGCAGAGGTTGTCAAGTGGCATTTCACTACCACTGCCCATATTAACTTTCGACATTATCGTGTGTCCTTTTAGATTTTTGTGACAACTTTTCTCGTACAGCTGTAAATTTAATAAAGAGATTCTCATTTGATCATATGGGCATAATCGTGTCACAAACGGGACACTTGGAACTTACGTAATCGCCAATGTCCTTAATTCGGATTGGCAATAAGGGCTCATTTGAATCGCTAAACTCAAAATGCAATGGGCGGCAATAGCCCAGTTTTCGGCGGTGGCCAGTTTGATTCTAATTGATTCAAATTGAACATATAGCAAAGTTAAGGCCGGAGGAAAACCAGTTGACTATTTACAAGCGTGACCGACGTGCCCGCTGTTCACTCAGACACGCTGCCTCCGCTGAAAAGGTCCACAAGTAATTGAATAATTACAGTAAATATTTATATTTTTTTTGGCAAACGGCAGTAACAGAAAAAAGCACTGCCACAAGGCCGAAGGCCGAGGTTATGGCACCTTGATTTATATTAAGCTTGGCTAGCTCTAGGTGATAAGCTTCTAGTTGACCTATTGCTCTGGCTCAGAAAAGAAAACCGATAACCTCCTTACACTGACACGTGAGGGGAAGTGCTGAGAAAAAACAACTTGAGTAATGCACGTGGCTTATCGGATTTTACAGGGAACGAATGTGAATTTCTAATAAAAGACATGTATATTAGCATTATTTCTAAATCCCAAATCATAACAAATATGCCGCTTACTTTGTTCCTGAACAGACCATACTTTGGATGAGCCTTCTCTCACGGTTGTGAATATAATCAATGATCTATTAAGGTGTGTTTATTTAATTGGTGGTATGGATTTCAATAGCTGCTGTGATACTAACCATGATTGCAATCATTTTAAATTGTTCATACAAGGGAACGGTTATGAAGCTCGGCTAACATCAAACGGTGCAAACAAACATGACAAGAGCTACATTGGAAGGTCCACGATCGTGCACAATCTTCTGTTTTGTGTCCATAAACTATGCATGAGTTACGTAATCAAAATATTTCTATTGATTAGTTCCTCGGTCAGTAATAAACGAACTATTGTGTTTCGTGCAAGGACAAGGCCAAAACAGAGAACAAAAACATACAACAAACAAAGCTTTGTCGAGTTTTATAACTATTTTTTAACTATATTGCCTTATTACCGTTCAAAAGAAATGGCTATTAACTAAAATGTTAAAAATATAAACAGAATGCTAAATTGTGTCAAAAAGGTAACTAATCGGAGCGTTCAGTGTTATCTCAGTCGTGGCGAGGTATTTCTGGAGTCGATCTTAACACTCGACCTAAAATATCAATTTGTGGAGTAATGTATGTGTGAATGATATCTGATGTTTATATAACTAGCAAGTGCAACTGTATGGGAATACTCAGTCTAGTACCACTTGGTCTCTTGTTTAATGGTCTTTCTACTGGTATCAATCTCTCAGTCTTTTTATACCGTTTTATCAGCTTTCGCTGGTATCATAAAAACAAGAGCATTCCGTCGAAAAAAAAATTTACAAACCAATCCTGGCGAATTCTAACGGCAACAAGTGCAAAGAGCGCTATTCTAACAAGAAAAGTGACCTACAATATCTTCAACATGTACCATATGCATGTTACTATCCAATACCTACTGCGAAGATATTGTAGCTTGGCACGTGCCCGCGGTCAGAAATCTGACATGTTCGAATGTATCATAAAAATACAGTTGACCTTTTTTTTCTTCTTCTAATGCCTCTTCTTTCTGTTTTTGTAGAAGTAAGGCAGACACTGAATGAAGTCAAATACGCAGCAGTCCTATGTTGTACTCAACAAACCATCAACCGTTACGTGAGCCACTTGAAAATGTGTCGTGACAATAAACTTTGGGTAAAAACCATCCAATTCAAAGCTCTGTTGAACACAGTGTCGTTGTCAGCCAACCATCTTGAACGCTTGTTACACTAAAGGTACTCTTTTTCTGCAAAGAACTCCAAATCTCTTTTTCAAAGTCCTCCGTTAACACAGGACCGAACTGGTTACATCTCTGGCCAGAAAGTGCCTCTGACCCGGTCTCCTTTCTATCTCTTATCACAGGCTGTGATTTTCGTCTCCTTGGCGTGATATTTTTGGCGAAGCGAGTGTGTTTATTGAGGTCACCTTCTCCACTGGCAATTACGTGAACGTGAATTCGTTCCTTTGTCAATGGCTTCATATGGACAGGCAACTGAAGCGGAACCCCGGAACATGGCCTTGTATAGTTGACATAGTTGTCAGAGTTCATTGAGGCTAAAAACTCAAAGAGTTTGCGAAAGTGGCCTTTCATAATGTCTCGCGGCGTTGCTCGAGGGTTGCACTGTTTCAACAACAGATCCTGGCCTGATTTACGAAATTATATATCGTGTTTACCAGCAGCGTGTCTTGGAACGTGACACAAAAGAGCTGTTACCCTTCTTGTTGATGTTGATAGATAACTAGAAAAGTAGGGTCCGTACTATAGTAGTGATTGACTGTTGTTTCAGCGAAGCTGACTCATAAAAGCTGTTATCCTTCTCAGTACAGTGTCATCGGATCAAATTGTCTTATATAATAACCGAAGATATGAAGATATGATTGATCGTTTGTAGTTATACACAACTTAAGTAGAAAATGAAAGTAAAAGGGGACTGTACATCGATAAATTTAGTTTATACTGAATTTACTGTGATTTTTGGACGACGAACTAAGAAAAAAGAAGCAGAAGGTTGATGGTATAAAATGACCAATTTTTACAAGGGCGCCAGCTTTCAAGAGAAAACAGATGGGAGTTAGAGATAGAGAGCAAGCAAAGGATTTTTTCCTGTTCATTTCACATATTTGTTCACCAATCGTTTTTGTTTTGTTTTTGTTTTTTTTTTGTTTTGTTTTTTTCTGCATGCCAGAACAAACCCTCAGGTCCTAAAAGTCGCTGTGCTGGGCACAACCGCGGGAAATCCAGGTTTTCACCTAGCTGGTACTTTAGACACATTTTTCCATGGTTGTGGCATACATTTCCCCTACATCTCGCGGAAACCACTCCCACATATGATCAATACAGGCCCCACCCTTCACTGAGGGCTTTCGACATTGGCATGTGTGCTTCTAAGCTTCTGGTGTGACAACCTTTTTCTTGACATATTTCTTTAAAAAACACAACAGCGCTTTTCAGTGTTCGGAACATGTTTCGATGTAAAGTTTCAAACATCATCATCAGGCATTAGGAATATATAGTAAAGATTTACAAAAATGGTCGATATATATAACAACTCATATACAATGAAGCTTTATAAATTCAAATAGTCGTTAACTGTTAAACTTATTTAAACTAATGATAGACACTGACAAGAAATAACAAAAAGCAAACTAAAACTCCCTGTAATCAACAGTAGATAAATTTAGAAATGCAACGGCAAACTAACATGCTCAACTTGTTTGTTAAGTTCAGGTTCAACTGTTCAATATGAAGACTCTCTCTTTATTTTAAGTTGAGAGTAAGTGCTGGCATGATCGAGAATTTTAAAGAAATATCACACTTATCCCTAAAACCTTTAGAGGCACTGAGATGTTTAAAAATGTGGAATATTGTCTCGAAAGAGATGCTCATTAACGCGTGTGTTAGAATGCCTATTGGTTTCACCAATATAACGAACTGTACAGCTCTCACATGTAAACTGATTAACAACACGTGATTTAAGAGAATCAGGAACAAAACATTTAGCCCTAAACACAGTGCTAAGTTTTAACGGACAGGAAATAATTTTTACATTTAAGTCTTTGCAATAGTTATTTTAATGGATGAGAAAATTTTTGTTTCATTCGAGGTGATCAGCCTCTACAAGTGACTCAGTTATTACTCATTGACTTATTACTCTGGCTCAGAGAAGAAAACCGGATGACTTTAATACGTCCACGTGGAGGGGTAATGTTGAGGAAAAAAAACAGCTTGAGTAATGCACGTGGCTTATCGGATTTTACAGAAACGAATTAATGTGAATTTATGATAAGAGATATGTTTATTATGATTATTCTAAATCCCAAGTCATAACAAATATGCCGCTTACTTTGTTACTGAACAGACCATACTCTGGATGGAGTTACGTAATCAAAACATTTTTACTGGTTAGTTCATCGCGTCAGTAATAAACTTGAACTATTGTGTTTTGTGCACGATCAAAGCCAAAACTGAAAAAAAAAAAAAAAGAACTTGTGTGAATTTCATAACATTCTCCTCTATTACTTATGTTGCCATATAACAGTTTAGGTTCGCTGTCGTCAAAGGATCGGAAAAGGCTCTGAACTAAATGTTGAAAATATGTCAATTGCCAGATTGTATCAAAAAGGTAACTAATCAAAAGATCTCAGTGTTAACTTGTGGTAATGTATTTCTGAAGTCGATTTTAGTTCTCGACCTAAAATATTTTTTTGTCGAGTGATATATGTGAATGATATCTTATTTCATATTACAAAGCTAGTGCTACTATATGGGAGCGCTAAGTCTAGTACCAGTTGGTCTCTTGTTTAATAAAGACCTTTCTCCAAGAAAAGCGACCTACAATAGCTTCAACGCGTACCATGTTTCTATCTAATAGGTACAGTAAAAATACTGTTGGTTGGCACGTGCCCGCTGTCAGGAATCTGATATGTTCGATAATATCATAAAAAGACAGTAAACGTTTTTGTTTTTTTGCTTTTTTTGTTTTTTTTGTTTTTCTAATGCCTCTCTTTTTTATATATTCGTAGAAGTAAGGCAGAAATTGTATGAAGTCATATAAGCAGCAGTCCTATGATGTACTCCCGACCACAGACCATCAACCGTCACGTGAGCCACACGAAATCATCTCGTGATTATGGTAAACTTTGGTAAAACCATCGGATTCAAAGCTCTGTGAACACAGTGTCGTTGTAAGCAAACTATCTTGAACGCTTGTTACACTAAAGGTACTTCTTTTCTGCAGAGAACTCCAAAATCTCGTTTCTCAAAGTTCTCCATTAACCACGTGACTTGTTGACTGAGATTTAAGTTCATCTCCTTTGATCGGTCAAAGATTATTGACGCCGGAATTTGCGAAGACACGGCCGAAGTTGCATCCTGTGCCAGAAAGTTCCTCTGATTCGGTCACCTTTCTACCTGTTATCACAGGCTGTGATTTCGTCTTCTTGGCGTGGAATTGTTGGCGCAGTGTGTGCGTTTGTTGAGGTCAGCTTCTCCACTGACAGTTACGTAAACGTGAATCCTTTGGACAGGCAATTGGAGTGGAGCCCCCGAACTTGGACTTGTATTGTTGACATAGTTGTCAGAGTTCATTGAGGCTAAAAAATCAAAGAGCTTGCGATGAGTGGCCTTTCATAATGTTTTGCGCCGTTGTACTGTTCGACAACAGATCCTGCCCTGACTGACTGACTGATCTGACTCGACTGACTGACTGACTTAAAAAAATTAGACATGGGTTTTCCGGCAGCGTGTCTTGGAACGTGACTCAAAAAAGTTGTAATTGTCTTTCTTGTCATCACGTCAAATGCTTATGGATAATTAGAAAATTAATATCAAGAACGATTTGTTCGAGAGCCCGAAAGAGCATCTGTGCCGAAGGCTACATGTCATAAAATATGCAATCATTTTGGCATTCCCGTTATTAAGTGTCCGTTTAAGAAACGTTAAGGTTATCCCTAGTAGTGTCTGCGAGAACGCCCAACTGAAGGCATTATGGATAGTACCCGTCCTAGTATGGGTTGATTGTTTCTTGAGCGAAGTTCGTGTCTTCACAAAGCACAATTGTTGTTTATCACTGACCAATGAACTAACCAAAGAAATGTTCTCATTACGTAACCCATGCATAGTACTGTTTATAAAGATTACCTAAAGATTGTTTACCTTCGTGGACCTTCCGACATTAATCCGGCTTGTCATCACTGTTTGCAGCTTCTTTAATGTTTGACGGACTTCATAACATTCCCCTCTATTAACAATGATTGCAATCATGATAAGGGAAAGACCATTAAAAAAGTGATGGGAGGGGGGTGTATGGTGAAGGAAAAGCAAAATTAAATTCATTCAAGGGAGGGTGACTGAATAAAAATCGCCCGGTGCAAAGAAGAAGTGAAGGCTAAAAAATTACTGTATTGCACTGTTGTGCTTACAAACTTTACCCGCCTGGATGGCAACTTGACAGCCACTTTATACTGCAGTTTTACTTTCTTTGTCCTGGTGGAATCCTTAGGGACGGACCATTAGAAAAGTGATGGGGGGGGGGGGGGGGGGAGGGGGAATTTCAGCTTGCACGAATTTTTTTTTTTCGCTCACGGCTTGTGCAGGAATTTTTTTTTCAGGTGAAACCCTCTGCGCGAATTTTTTTTTCAGACAAATATTGCTTTTTGAAAAGGTCATAGACAGCCCAACACAAACTCCCCTATGTGGTTTTACGGTAGTGGCACGTAAGCCTCTAAAGTTTTGTTCTGGCGAGTTTGTCTTTGAGCGATTTACCTTTTTGAAAAGTTAATAGACAGGCCAACACAAACTCTCCTATGTAGTTTTACGATAGCGGCACGTAAGCCTCTAAAGTTTTGTTCTGGCGAGTGTCTTTGAACGATTTACCTTTTTGAAAAGTTAATAGACAGGCCAACACAGACTCTCCTTTGTGGTTTTACGATAGCGACACGTAAACCTTAGCAGTTTTGCTCAGACGAGTATGTCCTGGAGCGAAGATAGTCTGCCTGCCAATGAAAACCACACTTTGTGGTTCTTTTTTTTTTTAAGTACCAGTGGCAGTGTTAATGTTGCTGTTTACGTGGTTAACACTTACTTCTACGTGTGAATGACTTTTTCATTCTATTATAGAATTCTTATTCAAGGCACGGGCTCCTGTTCAAGGGGATAAGACTTATCCTCTAATTTTTATTCTGAGCATAACGAATTTTATAGCATATAATATTTACAAAGATACCAGATTCTAATATTAATTTATTACAAATTTTATTTTATTATTTCCATTACAATACAGTATACAGTGTATGTTGTAGTACAACGAGCCAGACATTCTTTGCAACCAAAAACAGACATTGGATCCCGTGGAGATGAAGAACTTTTAGTTCTACATCTCCACGGGATACCAGTGGCTTGTAACATTCCAGTGTAATCATATCCCTGGCAGTGATCGTTTGTGTTCCCCAAAACGCATCATGTGTCCAGACACTTTGAAAATCAGTTTATGTTATGCAGTCAGAAATTCTCAAAAATTATTGCAACGAGGTTTTCAAAAACCTCTCAAGAGGTTACGCTCACGATTACTATGCGTGATAGAAATCACGAGCTCATAATCTTATTGTTTTCAAGTAATGCGAAGCGATTCTGGAAACTACACGACCTAAAAATCACTATCACGAGTTTGTTACATATCCAGAAGCACTCAACAACTGTACTGCATGGACTTCAATGAGACTGGGTGAACCAGAACCTACCACTGCATGTTCCTATAATGCAACGCACGACGGAAAAACACTTTGACGATTTTGTTACATATCCCAAAGCACTCAGCAACTGTATTGCATGGACTATTGTACGATGGACTCAGTATAGGGTCTAACTCACAAATGAAAACAGTGATTTTTAGTACCTGTCTAGTCCCCATACTATCTGAAAGCATGACAATCCGTGTAAGTTAATTATCATATAAATGAAAGATTAATCTAATGATATAACTTGGTACCTTCGTCTTGTTGTCTTGATCCGATGCTCTACGAGGTTGGTCACGGCTAGCGCTAGCTGAAGACACTTTTTGGTTCTCTCCGTCGTTCTCAGGTGATTGAATTCATGCACAAGCCAATCGCGGTTGTCGGTTTTGTTTGGTTTTCAACAACTGTTTAATGGTTTGCCGCAACAACAAATCCAAACGTATATCCAGGGGCAGCTTCTTTGTTGTTCTTCCCGCGAAAGGAAAACAAGGGCGCCTTCTTTAACTCCACGAGGAAAATTCAACTGAAAACTGGATCAATTTCGCACAAATGCGTCAGGAGAAACACCATATCTTCTAATTCGGGAGGCAAGTCTCGTTTTGTGCCCGTTTTCAACGACCGATGACGGTTTCATTGGAAGTCGAAGTCTCTATTATGTGTAAGCGAACAATAATCCCGCGTTGTGAAAATTTATTGTAAAAAAAATTGCGGCCAGATCATAACTGAAAATTACCAGGTTACTTATAGTACACAGTTTCACTGTTTCTTTTATTGAAAGCAATTATCGCAAACCACAATAGAACCGCAAAATCCTTGCGATGACAGCAACCTAACAGATAAATGACGTCACGCCATAGCAACCGGACCTGGCCCCGGTTCAAAGGCTGGATAACGCTATCCACCGGATAAATCGCTATCCACTGGATAAGTATTGACAAAACAAACCACGCTATCCACTGGATAGTGATTTATCCGGTGAATAGCGTTATCCAGCCTTTGAACAACCGGGGCCAGGACCTTCCTTCTGCATGAATTTTTTTTCTTTACCTTCTTCTTTGCACGAATTTTTTTTCTTGGCAATTTCCCTTGCATGAATTTTTTTTTGGTTTTTTCCCCTCCCCCACCCCCCCCCCATCACTTTTCTAATGGTCCGTCCCTTATTCACCTTGTTTTCTCTACAATTAGGAAAACGGACATTGTTCCCTTTCAAGGATGATATATTTTGCGAGTGTAGCAACCTCATCATGGACACTGGTAGCCAGGCATCCTTCCAGATTACCCTTATAAGTAACCATGGTTTAAAAGTGATATAAAATCATCTGCTATAAACAGCCATCCAGTTCGATTTGTTTGCACTGTAACAATCACATATCGTGTTTTAAAAACCTTAAACTGATGCGTTTAGTATGGGCTGGGCTGTCTATTGTTTCAATCTATCAGTTTAGGTCTCTGGCAAAGTTAACGACGCAAAATTTATTGCCTGAAAATCGTGGAGAACGCACCATTTATTCTTCAGTTTTGCAAAATATTCCGGGGGCAAGGCTTCAGACCCATATTTGCTTCTGGAAGGTCATTCATAGAACCCTAGGTTAAACCTTTCTTAATCCTCGTCAGTGGTCCGTCGTCCAAAACTCACAGTAAATGCAACATAAACTAAATTTATCAATTTACAGTTCCCTTTGATTTTTATTTCTACATAAAATTCAAGGGAATCGATAAATTTTGTTTATACTGCATTTACTGTGATATTTGGACGACGGACCACCGACGACCAACTAAGAAAAAAAGAAGCAGAATCTTGATGCTATAAAAAGACCCATCTTAACAGGTGCGCCAGCTGGCAATAGAATGTAGAGGATTGGAGTTAGCCATAGGGAGCAAGCCAACGATTTTTCCTGTTCATTTAACATATTTGTTCCTCAATCGATTTTTTTTTTCTCTGCATGCCCGGAAGGAACCCTCGGGTACTAAAAGTTGCTGTACTAGCCTCAGCCGTCGCCGGGAAATCTAGGTTTTCACCTGGCTTGTACTTAGACACATTTTTCCATGATTGTGGTATACATTAACCCTACATGTGCGCTTTTAGTTTCTGGTGTTACAACCTTCTCTCGTGCAGCAGTGAACTTTTGGTAAAACCATCGGATTCAAAGCTCTGTTGAACAGTGTCGTTGTAAGCAAACTATCTTGAACGCTAGTTACACTAAAGGTACTTCTTTTCTGCAAGGAACTCCAAATCTCGTTCTCAAAAATCTCCATTACCACTGACTTGTTGAGGTTTACTTTTACCTGCTTTGATCGGTCAAAGATTATTGACGAATTTGTGAAGAAAGGGCCGAAGTTGCATCTGTGGCCAGAAGTTGCCTCGAACTCGTTCACCTTTCTTTCTCTTATCACTGGGTGTAATTTTCGATTTCTCGGCGTAAGTGTAGAATTGTTGGCGCAGAGTGCGTGTTAATTGATGCCACATTCTTCACCGTGACAGTTACGTATCCTTTGAATAGGTAATTGGAGTTGAACCCGGAACTTGGCCTTGTGTAGTTGACATAGTTGTCAGAGTTCATTGAAGCTAAAAACACAAATAGTTTGCGAAAGTGGCGTTTCATAATATTTTTCGGCGTTGCAAAACTAGATCGATCTTGGCCTGACTGACTGACTTACGAAATTAGACATTGTGTTTTCCATCTGCGTGTCTTGGAACGTGACTCGAAAAAGCTGTTATCCTTCTTGTCATCACGTCAAATGTTAATGGATAACTGGAAGAGTATAATACGAGGTACCATTTGATAAAGAGCCCGAAAAGGGTCTGCGCCGAAGGCTACAGATTATAAAATATGCAATCGTTTTGACATTTGCGTTTTAACTGTTTTAAGAAAGGCTAATTTACCACTAGCTAATAGAGTCCGAGAGAATGCTCGATAGAATCGGGTAGTAGCTCCAGTGGTGGTTGAATGTTTATTGAGCGAAGTTCGTGTTAACCTACGTGACTTGCAAAAGCTGTTATCCTTCTTGTCATCGCGTCAAATGTTGATGGAGAATAACTGGAAGAGCTCTAAGCATTTTCAGTCACGTGGACAGCAGCCATGAGATTTTATTGGAACAAAAGGAAGTGTTTTCATCAGAAAGGAGTTCAACTGTCACAGAATTGGTTTTATACAATGGCCACCGTTTCATCATTTTAGTACACCAATATGCATATGGCTGTAGCGACGTCATATGCAAACGCTTTATACAAAGGAAGATCTCAACAAGGGCCTGAAGAGCGTCTGCGCTGGAGGCTACGGGTTATAAAATGTATAACAGAAAAAATATATATAAAATATGTAACAGTTAAATATATAACTTTCGAAGTTCAGTTTCTTCAAGTAATTGTTTTGGCACTTCCGTTAACTTTATTGTAAAGTGTTTGAAATCCTTCTCGAGAATAACCAAAAGCATTATGGGTGGTCCGCCGATAATTGAGGGAAATGAGTTCTAGATATCATATCTAGAGTCCTAGAATTCTAGACATCATAACGCGATGTAAGAAGAAATCATAGTCTTTTTGTCGGGACGGGGATAGGGAACGAACGCGAAGGAAAGGGATATCAGCTTATTTTTCAATATGTTACAAATGCATTTGATATCCTGCACAATAAAAGCTGAAAACCATATGCATGCCGTTTCAAAGCGGAAGTTGATTTTTTGTACACTATTCCTTTTAGTCGCTTAGGAGGATTGTTGAGTGGTAGGGGGATTGATGTGTATTTATGTCTGCAGATCTAAATATGATTATGTTACGTGTATTTTTTTTGTGGAGAGCATCGAGTAGTTATGCAATAAAAGTGACCAACACATGCAGGGTTTTCGTTTGTCCTTGAATTCCGCGTCAAATGAGCGCATTAAATCTACGAAAATATACTAATTTTTGTGCCTAGCTCATGCATATATCACTAAAGCCACGTGCAATCTCAAGGACAGAAAAAAATATCTAGCACTTAATAGTTCTAATGAGATAGGAACGTATATGCCTCGAAATATAGAAGACTCGTAATCAGTAAGGGCGTCAGTTTAAGTTTTAAGTTAATTCTACGACATTGAACCATTTAAAGGACGTTCGCGCTAATTGTTTCTGTACATCCTTTCTAGGCACGTAAATTGACACGCATGACAGTGGGCACTAAGTAATAGCATGAACAGTCAGTGGGCAGATGGCCACTGCTATAGCTTTCCTGGCTTTAACAATCTTGGACGTTCGGTGGCCCCTATTTTTATTTATATATTTATTTATTTTTTTTTTTCAGTTTTGATAAATTGTTTTCTGTACCGATTTTCTACCTTTAGTGTAGGGAGCCCTTTAAGTGTCATTAAATTTATCTTTCAATTTTGAATCTCCCTATAAGTTTTGCCCGCGTTCTGTATTTTTCCCCGACTTTTTCCCCGACTTCTTTCTCGACTTTTTTTCCCGACTTTGTTCTCGCCATTTTTCTCGTACTTTTTTCCTCGAAAGTTTTCCCGATTTTTTCCCGAGTTCTTTTTAGACTTTTTCTCTGACTTTTTCCGAAATTTTTCTCCGACTTTTTTCTAGACTTTTTACTCGACTTTTTCCTGACTTTTTTCTCGACTTTTTTCTCGACTATTATCGTGGGAGGCTGCTGACCCCAAATTAGTTACTGCTTCGGACTTTCTGAACATTGCGGATTAATATCGCTGTAAAACGAGACATTTTTCTCTTTAGTGGGATTCCAAAATGGCCAGTGCTTTTGTGCATGGTGCTTCTAATTGACAGTTGCTTTCAAAACGTCCACATGTGATGGTGTTCGACTTGTAAACTATCTTACTACATTGCAAACTGAATACCTTACTGGACGTGATGACCTAATTGAAAGTTATTTTCATCTTGGGCTGGAATATATACAGAGATTTTGTTTCTTGCATTAAGTCATGAAAAGGGATTTTTAAAACCAAAGGACTCGGACAGAGAAGAAACGCCAGCGATTTAATGGAGGTTGTTCAAGCTGTGGAAGAAGAACTTGGGAGAAGCAATAGAATTTTTTTTTTTTAATTTATTAATTAGAGCACTCACACTACACTACACTAATACTTACAAACACAATGTACTAATTAAGCCAAATGAATCCTTACTTACAATATCGTTACATAACTTAAAATACTGGTTTAAACGTACAATATATTACAATATATTTATGATAAAATACAATTACAAAGGCAGCTATACAAAAAAAATAGTTAGAATAGAGTTATTGTTTAGAGAGGACAAACTGTCCCCCATTTTTTAATAAATTTATCTAAAGTATTGTTCTTAGTGCAGATATATTTTTCCGTTTCAAATTTAATTTTGATCTTTCTTTTAAACCCAGCTAAGCTTGGAAGTATTTGAGATCTTCTGCAATCCCATAGAAATAGTTTTGCTATCAACAAGAAATAATTTAGTAAGGGGCATTCGGAAGATATAATGCCGATTAATACATCTTGCAAGCTAAGATGAACAAATTCTTTTGATAAAGAGTAAAAATAAAATTCAAAATCTTTCCAGAAAAGTTTTGAGTATACACAGTTAAAAAGAAGGTGCAGCAGGGTTTCCGGTTCAGACTTGCAAAAAGAGCATTTATCGTCTGTAATGTATCCTATCTTATATAATTTGGTGTTGGTATAGAGAATAAAGTTAAGGACCTTATATTGAAAGGCCTTAACATAAGCCTCAGAACACACAATATGCGGCAGAAGAAACACCTCTCTTAATTGATCTTCGTTTAAGTTAAAGTCACGTTTCAGAACTAAAGAATTATAAGAGAATTGTGCTTTTTTGCTTATTAACATTTTATAATAGTCTTTTGATTTTTTCATTAGGATATCAAAAACATTGTTTTCAATAATCAGAGAGGGTGGCAATGTTAAAAAGGTGCGATTATTTATTTCGGATTTTGAAATTAAGTGGGACGGTACTGCATGTCTGAGGCCTGCCCATACCAAAATGTTCACTTTTTTCATCTTTTTGGTAATAATATTATAGGACTCTGTAATATTTAAATCAAATCGAAGGTCAGTTACATGCGTAATACCAGACTCGAAAAATGTCTTATAGAATATTGGTTTATTATCTATACGAATGTCTTTGTTATTCCATATTATATTATGCCACGGTTTCTCTGCAGAAAACTCGTCTCGAAAATCGGCCCACCATTGAAGTAACTCGGTATAAAATTGAGAAGAGATTTTGAGATCCTTTATATTATAATTGCAATGAAATAATAATAGAGGGCCACCGAAACTTTTTAGTACGTGATGTAAGTAATTTTTCCATGTGCCGTCATTTTCGCCGAAAATTCTCTTTATCCAGGCTAGTCGTAAGGATTTAACCATTGTTTCTAAATCAATCATTTTCAGTCCACTCTTTTCATAATCATTTATTGCTGACAAACGCGTGACTTTGTCTACGCCTTTCCATAGAAATTTAAATATCAATCGGTTCAATTCTTGGATAACTCCCTTGGGAGTAATTAATAATGACGATACATAGACAAATTTTGGGACAATCAGAGATTTTATTATTGTTACCTTTCCATAAAGAGAGAGACCTCTTGCAGACCAAATATTTATAAGCTTTTTAACACTGTCTAAGCTTTCTATGAAGTTTTTTTCGTGTAGTAATTTTTGATCATAAGAGTAATAAACACCTAAGGCTTTAATTGGTTCATTTGGCCATTTAATACCGAGGGGTTTCGTTTTATTTTGTCTGGAAGATCCAATCCACATTCCTTCAGTTTTGGTGAGGTTAATCTCCAAACCTGAGAGCTTCTTGAAATTATCGAGCAGTCTGAAAAGAGTTTGAGCTGAGTTAATATCCGAGAGAACTGCCGTTGTGTCATCTGCGTATTGGAGTAACTTTGTTTCTTTGTTGTCAATAGTGATGCCTTTAATCATTGAATTTTGTCTAATTGCAATAGCCAAGGTTTCAACGGCCACGACAAAGAGATATGGGGAAAGAGGATCTCCTTGCCTAACTCCACGTTCAATTGTGAAGAAGTTAGAGGTGATGCCATTGTTAATAATGCAGCTTTGTATATTTTTGTAAAAAGTCATTACCCAACGAATAAAATTTGGACCAAAATTAAATGATTCTAAACATCTTTGAAGAAAATTACGCTCCAAACTATCAAAGGCCTTCCGGAAATCAATGAAGATCAATAAACCGGGGATGTCTTGTTTGGCTGTAAAGTCCATTATGTCGAAAATTGATCGTACTGTTTCACCGATATAGCGATCTTCTATAAAACCAGTTTGATTAACGATTGTGATGGATAATGTTAGGCAGGACTTTTTTATTCTAGTGGCTATAGCTTTAGACATAATTTTTGCGTCCACATTTACGAGGGAGATTGGTCGCCAGTTATCCAAAAAAGAGCGGTCCTTTCCTTTCTTTTCGATAAGTGTTATGACTGCTTGTTTTTGCGAGCGTGACATTTCACCTTTTTCGAAGCATTCGTCTGCACATTGAATAAAAGATTCACTAATTAGGGGCCAGAATTTTTTTATAGAATTCAATGGGTATTCCATCGCTCCCAGGAGTTTTGTTATTTTGGAAACATTCTAAAAGCACGGCACATTCTTCTGAAGTGATTTTACCTTCACATGACATCTTTTGATCTTCTGAAAGTTTGGGAATTAATAAATCTTTTAAGAAAGATTCGATCGCTTCATTGGTCTTGTTCCTAGTCATGTATAACTCTTGATAAAAACGTCGTTGTTCGGACAGGATATTAAATGGATCCGTGGTAATCGAACCATTGATATTCAATTTTCTCATATGCTTTTTGGTATGATTTCTCTTTTCTAGATTCAAGAAATATTTCGTACTTTTCTCACCGTGCTCGTGCCAGCGGGCTCGTGCACGGATAATTATTCCTTTGACTTTTTCTTCATAAAACAACTCCAAAGTCTCTTTAGCAGAATTTAGAATATGTGCATTTCGGTCGTTAGGGTTTGTTTCAAAAATAAACTTCGCTTTAGCGTATTCCTCTTGAAGATTTTGTTCTCTTTCAATTCTCTCATGTGCTCTTCTTTTTGAATGCTGAATTGTGTGTGCTCTTATATTGTATTTCAACCAGTCCCAGATGCTCCGACAGTCCGACAATTCTTCACGGCCTTCCGCTAACCAAATTGGTATCTTTTCTATGATATCGTTAACATAGTCTTCGTCATCTAATAAAGAACAGTTAATTTTCCAGAGGCCAGGTCCTTTGATATCATTAGAATCATTTACAAGTTCCAAGGAAATTGCAGCATGATCAGTCTTAATAGATGGAATTATATCTGTTGTTTTAACTAGATCATGCAAGGTATTTGAAATCAGCCAGTAATCTAAACGACAAAAGATCATTGGAGAATTTTGGCTCCATGTAAAACTTTTTCTTTCAGGGTTCTTGACCCTCCATATATCAACCAGATCGAACTCTTCTTGTAAATTTTCAATTGTAGCTACAACAGATTTTCTCGGATTTAACAGACCTCCTTTCTTATCAAGGATTGGATTAAGAGGGCAGTTGAAATCTCCACCTATAATAATGTTTTCTTCTTCATCAAAGTTATTTTTTCGCAGAGTCGTAAGTAGATTATTAAGAAAGTTAATGATATTTGTGTCTTTGTTGGGAGCATAAATATTAATCAAAACATACATTTTATCGTTAATCTCCGCTTTTAGTATGACATACCGTCCCAAGGGGTCAAGAATTTTGGAGTGGATAGTACAATCAACACCCTTTTTGACAAGAATTGCCACTCCACATGAATTGAAGCTGCCATGAGCCATAATAATCTCACTTCCCCATTCATTTTTCCAACACGTTTCGGAATCTTTTTTGGAGTGAGTTTCTTGTAAGAAAATAAAATCTGATTTCTGCCTTCGACACCAAGTAAATATCATTTTCCTTTTCTTAAAATTGCCTATGCCCCTCACATTCAACGATATCAATTTACACGTACTAACGCTTATTCTAGAGAAACTAAAATAATTTTAGGATTGCAGAAGAAAACTTGTATATGTTAGACATGTTAATTAGAGAACGCTTCACTGGGCTTCTGCGATGTACAACTACTAAAGAGTTAAATATTCTATTCGGGTTATCGGGAAAGAGCGCGACATACTTCATCTCTTGAAGAGAATAATGAAACCTTCTATTGCCAGACACGTACATGTACGCATTACAGGGATTGAACAAAAGAAAGAACAAACAATAAAAAATAAAATAAAACAAATGCCTCATGTTCCAAATTGATAACCGTCTACTAAACAACCTTTCTTAAGAAAAGCTCCTCCACCGCAATTCAAATACAGTCAGAATGGCAAGGTCGCTATGAAGCGAAAACTAATTTCAAAATTTCAAAAATTTCAAAACGGAGGTGACTTGGTCCGTTGTTATGGCATCGAATGGAACGCTTTATACGATATTAAACAATCTTAAATTGTAGCAGCGGTAAATTCATTGTGAGCTCTGACTAAACAACACAAGAATAAGCAAAGTTAGAATTTAACATATCTTCCATCAATATATAATTTGTCTGGTTTAGACTTACTAAAGTTAGCGCGTCTACCTTCTTTCCTTGCCTCCTTCAGTCTTCCCATCTGTGCTTTTCTCTTTTGATGTAATTCCTTTGGTATGTCCTCGAATATCCTATAATTAGTGCCTTTAAGTTTGCGCCCTTGCTTGAACACTCGCTCTCTGTCCGAGAATCTCAGGAAACGTGCAATAATCGTTCGGCCACCATCTCCACTGACACTGTTTGGTTTTCCTAGCCTGTGTATCCGCTGGAACTCGAAGCAATAGAAGCAATAGAATAACTTGTGAAGACTTATTGCGGATAGTTCATTGTTTTGATGGAAAAAATGTTCAAGAAAAGAGAAGAGTGGAAACTTAGTTTCATGATTTTGTTACAGATCCAATTAGCTAACAGTATATGCACTCAATTTCTAGACTTTTACGTAAAGTACTACATGTAACAAATGTTGCACGTGGAATGTCTTTGTTGCACCTCAATTTTCTTTGTTTTAAGAAAGATAGATAATGTGGTAGTAGAACGTTACCGTGTGTACCACGCGAATAGCTAGTAAAAACTTTAAGTGCGGATAATTCATTATTCTGACTACACTCTTAAGAGACATTCACACGAGTGTGAAAAGTTTATTGAAGATGCGTCAGTCAGCTATCAAATTCAATGTATCCTAACGCTTACAATTTGGTAGGGGACTGTTTGGTGTTCATCTACTACTTCTTCACTTTGCACTTCGAATTTCAATTTTCCAAATCCATCAAATCTTCAATACTTCATATTTTCCTCAATTTAACCTATCCTTTGAGAAAAAATATCTCTTTCCCAAAATGCCCAAACATCAAACTTCAACTTTTTGATAATTAAGCTGACATATATGTCGTTGCCATGGCAACATGATTAAATATAATCAGGCGTTTAAAATCGGTTTTGTTTATTTGCATCAAATCTAGTCATTAGATTTTTGTTATAATTTGCATGTAACAAGCTTGTAACGATACTCACAAGTTGGTGCTATTTTAATAATAATTTAACAAACAGATCTTTAATTGTCCCTCGTTGAAGGTTCACTGACATATCTTGAATTTCCTTTGTTGAAGTTCAATTTCTTTTTTTTTTTTTCTCAGTCCTTCAGCTACTTTTGGACTTACTACGCATGCGCTACATTTAAATGAGTACTTTCGGTTTGTATCGTTACCTTTTCTAACATACCTTTGTAACGAAAAAGTAAACTATCAATACAGTTGTGCCCATTTGTGAAGAAAAATAATACAGATAGCACGGGCATTGAGCAAATAAAATGAACGCTGTATTTAACAATTAGATTATGTGCTCGAGATTTCTATCGCGTGATGGTTGACGAGGGCGCAGCCCGAGTCAACTATCGCGCGATAGAAATCGAGAGCGAATAATCTAATTGTTTTAGTACAAATCTACTAGTCGTTCAAAACTTAATCTAAATCCTTTTCTCAACACTTCGAAAACGCCAAGAAACGGCCGTCATTTTGTTAACAAGGGCACACTGTTACGCTACTCACTATCTATCACAGAATAGATAGTGAGTAGCGTAGCCAATCAGAGAACGGCATTCGTGATAGAACGCTAGTAGATTTACACTGATATCAGATAGCACGGACATTGAGCAAATAAAATGATCGCTGTATCGATTGACGTCATGTTTGTTTTTATGCAATACTTGTGCGCGCGCTGAATTGCGTTACCAAGAGCGCACGCAAAAACTGCGTTCGGCCTGTGTTCAATTGAAATAGCCTTCACGTGTACCCCCGCCTTAATATATGTGCCCAAAACATATCTGAAAACGTATATTTAGCAATTATTGAATGAGGCTTTTGTAAGATATGAAGTATTATGCAGATCAAGGGGGGTGATATCCGAGGTGGATAACACCTTCCTACATCTGCAGAATTCTTCATATCCTACGAAAGCCGAATTCAATAATTGCTTTATCATTCATTCAAAATATTTTCCAGTTCTTAAAGGAGTTTAGCCATTTCGCTCTTTGTTTTTTTCTCGCTCACCAAAAATTATGCAGCCTTGTCTCCAGATTTTCTCGGTCAACGGTTCAATAATCTGCAGCGGGCTGCACTTTTGACGTCATTTTGACGTCATCGGTTCAATAATTTGCAGCGCGCTGCACATTTGACGTCATTGGCTCAATATTTGGTCAACAGCAGCTGGTAAAGGAGCATTTTGCGCGTGGTTTTAACCAATCAGAAACAGGGAAATACTTTGAATGAATAATTAACAACTGTTCGCCGAAGTGGAGGTGGCTAGCGGTGTATATTTACCGAGCCGCGAAGCGGCGAGGTAAATATCCAACGCTAGCCACCGACACTGAGATGAATAGTTGTTTTAGTATATAGTAAAACAGTGAGATAATACACACCAAAAAAATTAATTTGGCTGATTTCTTCACTTTGCCTGGGCTGCAAACCGGGACGCCATTTTCTCTTGAGTTGCTCGGAGGTAAATACCACAGGATATCCGGAGTTTGACGAGCCAATCAGCGCGCGCGTTTAACACTATATACTAATAATATTTATAATGCAGCAGCAAGAGACCCCGAGGAAAGGGTATTCTACAATTATTTACCGCACAAGTTGATCACATCGAAACATAATCCAAGAAAATATACTGGGCGAGCACAACGACTGACCGACAGAGAATGACTTAAATCTCCCGAAATAAAATTCGAAAACCATTCAGTGAATAAACTCAAGAAATTATAATGTTACAGAAGGTAAATAATTAAGACACTTCTCCAAGTTGGGTCTGTACGTTTTACCGATCTTCAAATATTTGTCCAATTATTATATTTTGCACAAATTAACTGAGCCCAGGAAGGAGCCGCCATGTTAGTGTACCTCGAAGGGACACCAACATGGCGGCCAGAAAATAGTGTAAACATCTGGAACTTACTTTGCCTATCTAGGCCAATGATTTTCTGAACCGGATCAAGCAAACACCTAAATAAGCGCTGTTCATAACACTCAAACTTCTAAAAAGCTAAAAATCCGTAGATAAGTATATATTTTTCGAGAAATACGTTCATAGCTTTATTTCACGTACGATTTAAATATATTTAAAATGTGCCTGTTTTTAGACGAAGCATGTTCTTGAGCTAAAAAGTTGTCAGTAGATAATAATTTACCCCTCTCATGCCTGATAAGGATAATAATAACTTTGGTGGCTCTTTAGTTTTGGATTTAGAAAAAGATGACGTCACTTGCAGCCCAAGAATTAAATTATTTCAACAAAATAATGAATTGTTCATTTTATTCATAAAAAGCATCACAAAAGTATCCCTATTAATAAATCTCCACCAAAACAAGCATAATTACACCAAACATGAAGTATATGAAAGTGTCCGAAATACTCAGTCAACATGTGACCCTGAAACATGTTAGATTCTGAAATATTTAGATTGTTAGCTAAATTTCATTTTTCTTCTTGTTTTTGTAATTTATCTGTTTATTTGTAGGCTTCCTGTAAAGTAGCTTTTAGCTAAGTGGAGTGCCACGTAAACTAAAGTACTGTATTCTGTAAACAATAACTGGGTTCATTTCTGGGCATAAGTTGGGATGGGTGGGGTCTAATCACCCCAGAAAAGTAACGAACTGCTAAATAACTTCACTGGTTTTCACTCAACCTATGGAATCAGAACAAATAAGGTTTCACGATTTCTTCCAACTGTGTAAATTCATTCGAGCAACCACTTGGCGGAGGTCGATAGCAGCATCTTTCTTCTGCCACTGTCTGCAAGATCCAATGCGTCCAAGTCGACATCCACCCTATGGTTTCTCGTACCCGATACTTCTGGGAGAAAAAAAAAACAATACATCGGGCCTGCCAAATGGGAATTCCAAGTTTGTTGAAGATCGGATTCGATGGAGATTCCACAGTCTTGCTGTCCGATGAAGTTCATCTCGCAATAAAGGCATGCAACAAAACTTGAGACATTCTACCTTACAGTCATTGCCGTGATAAAGACCGCAGCTCGTCATTTCTTTGAAGAAAAAATTATCCACCATCTAATGGTCTTTTCCCAGTATACTCCATCAAGCTTCTATTACATGTTCTATTCGTTGGCTAGAAACTGATTTTCCATAGATGAAACCGTCGTCCCCCGCGCGCCCAATTATTTTCACCATCTCGCCTAATAAACCTCTGTACCGCTGCTGTATATCTAGTTTTAGTTCCACAATCAGCTCTTAAAACCCTTGCAATTTGCTCCAAGTTGCCGCACACAGTCGACAAAGTACTGATTAATTAGGATCATTGCTGGTGTATCCAACATCAAACCATAAAACTCGTCTACTAAATCCATCGATGGCTCAATTTATCATAGCCATATTTTTAGTTTGTGCCTTGCTCTTAACTCAACATCTTCAGGATTAAGAATATTCAATAACTCCACTAACGGTTTCTTTGCCAACAACAAGCCAGCTGTTATTGGTTAATCGTTGAGTCATTTGCCTGTATCCTATGTTCGGCTACCGCTTCTTCAAAGTTTCTCTTCCACATCTTGAGCAACCTCCCTTAGATCGCTGGCGTTTCTACTTCGCCCGAGTCCTTGGGCTTTTAATATCCTTTGTAACTGTCTAAAGGACTTAACTGGAATAGTACCCTGCATATGGACCAAAAGTTTGTTTAAATTTTAGTGAATAAGATCAACTGCGTGCTATTGCACTCATGAAGAGAAGATAGATTTTTTAGGTTTTACTCAAAATGGTTGCTATGGCAACCAGCCACAGCCTTTGGAGATTTTATTTGATAGCAGTGACGCCAACAATTCCTGCTCTTTTACAAAACAAGATTTGATTTTCAAACAAGCATATCTTGTAGGTTTATGTTTCGTTCTATTCAATAAACTAAGTTTTGACAGTTAGCTCTTGTTTACAGTGCTTTTTACAGGCTTTATTTGGAAATAACCTTATTTTGCACCAAACCCAGTGAACAAATTATCTATTGTCACGTGACAGCTTAAAATGTAAGATTTTTTCAGGTTCATTGAATAACGACACGATGGTCTTTGATTACCCCAAATTTCAGGAATTTCTCTTCAATACTCTCCAAAGTCGAAATGTTAGCGTGAAGTCAGCTGGTTCAAAATTAGACCTTCGAGAAATATGTACTTAAAGTTTCTTACATGATGGATTAAGCATTTAAAATTACAAGCCAAATATTGGGGGAGGGGTGCACATTGGATCTCCGTGGAAGGGATGAAATGGCTGTTCTATTTTGTAAAACGTTTTGGCAATTGTAGGACATGTTCCCTGTTAGAAGGGAAAGAAATCAGCCTATGATGGTAAATCAGGCAAGTTTTCTCACGTAATTATACAATCGAGTTGTTAATAGTTTTGATTAAGGAAGGTACATGCAGTTTGCAAGTCGAACACCATCACATATGTACTTTTCCAAAATATTGTCAGAACCGAGAGCCACCGCCAAAAGCACGTACTGGCCATTTTGAAATCCCACTAAAGAGAAAACTTTCTTGTTTTACATAGTAATCCGCAATGTTCAGAAAGTCCGAAGCAGTAACTAGTTTTGAACAAGTGTTCAAGGGTCTTAAATATTGTATTTTCGAAAACTGGAATTTCTTCATGAACATCGCCACATTTTTTGTAAGGTACCCCTTAAGTTGATTCCATGACTGAATACAAGAAACAACAAAATCTCTGTATACTCCAGCTCAAGATGGACATAGCTTTCAATTAGGTCATCGTGCCAGCGGGGTTATTTTTGCAATTTATAATGGTTATAGGCCTGAGTGGAGTCCAATTCGGTCTGGCAATCATACGAATGATTCACAAAATCAGACTACCACGAAGCGGGAGTCCGATTTGTTAATCACAAGTATGATTACAGACTGAATTGGTCGACACGATATCCTGTTACCAATTAATCAAAACTGATAAAAAAATTCGAGAAACGAGCAAAGCATCGATTGAGCGCTGAACGATTTTAAAATGTCGTTATGAATGCTGGAAAACCAGGAGTTTGCTAAACAAAGTGCACACCAACAACGCACGCGCAAAATGGCACGTACTATCAATTACAAGCATGACGTGTGCACTGTCCAAATAATGCTCAAATCAGGCTGCTGATAGCCAATCACTTTTGAGAATTTTGTTATAGTTTTGATTAGTAATGGTTAATAGGACTGTGGGAGTCCAATTCGCAGCGCAGCGGGAGTCCGATTTGTTTATCACGAGTATGATTACAGACAGAATTGGACGACACGAAGTCTTATTACCAATTAATCATAAAAATTACAATTTCCGAGAAAAGAAGAATAGCAAAGTTATGAAATAAAGGAAAATTTGCATTTAATGTCGCTCTGAAATCGACAACAGTCAAAATGGATTTGCTGGTTGCCGAGTGACGAGCGAAAAACAAGTCTTTGTCAGTCAAAAACGCAACCATGCATGAAAAACGCTCAACTGCGCAGTAACTTTGCGGATTTTGGTTAAAATTCCGATCGCTTTTGCCAGGGCAGTTTTTCCAGCAAGATTCAAGGTTTTTAAGCTGAGTCAATAGACAGCTCTCTTCAAGATGTAAACATCAGAGCCAGAGTCCAATTGTGATTCTTCGTTTCCTTGGCTTTTTGGGACGGGGATTTTCTTAAGTTGCTGGTGTTTTTTAAACACACTGAACTGTTTTGTTGAAAATTTAAAATGGCGCCGAGAGATTTTTGCAGCCATGCTGTATTTGGACGAACGGCATACCGGTGAATTCTGCCACATTCGTTAATGAAGAAACTTGGTTTGAACTGATTGGAACTGCTGGTCGAACATTCTCCTACAGCTGGTGGATTTGCTGAAGCTGCAGGCACCGAACTGTGCAAAGGGAATGTCGAAGAAAAATCGCAGATATCGAGCTGGATTGTACAGGCACGTATCCGCTAGCAATGTGAAACAATTCTCGTCTTTCACTGGCAGTTGAATTGCATAAATGTTTTTGGCTTTACAAACGTTCTACCTATGCTGCCATCCTGATTAATTGCTCGAGCGATGTTTTTGGAGGCTGTGGTTTACTATTATTTATTTCTGAATTTTTCACCGTATGATACAAGGGGAAAACTTGGCTTGGTCTACTGTCATTGTTCCTGTAATTTTGATTTTGTTGAACAAAATGAGGATTTTCGAGGGAGGAAATACTAGCGTACTGTGCAGTGGTTTTACAGCCGGGTGGATGTTTACCTCCGTTTGCCGCGGTTGTTGCGAAGCGATACAACACATGCTGTGGATGGCTTAACTTCATCTGAACATGTTTAACATATCCACAAAGGAACTCGTCTGGATAGTTCGCATAAACATTTGTGCCATAGGATAAAATAAATCACCTCTGTCTTCTAAAACATAATCATTGTTCAAGGGGAAAAAAATTCTCCATTTTGAAGAAAGCCCCAATTTAGGAGTTTGTACACTTGTTTCTATGGTGATCCAAGGTTTGTGATTGGTTGATTTAAACCACAACTTTAAATGTGATTGGTTAATTTTAACTACATCTTTGAAGGTGATTGGCTTATTGAACTGTCCAATAACAAACTGTCCGATAACAAGGTGTCCGAATAACAAACTGTCCGATACACAGCTTGACAAGTGATTACTGGGAAATAGGAGTTTTTTTTTTTAACCAATCACAATCGAGGGAATTGTAATTTTTATGATTAAGGAGTTTACATGCAGTTTGCAAGTCGAAACCATCACATATGTACTTCCAGTTTTCAAAGTAATTGTCAGAACCGAGAAGCACCGCAAAAGCACGTACTGGCCATTTTGAAATCCCACTAAAAAGAAAAATTTCTCGTTTTACAATAGTAATCCGCAATGTTCATAAAGTCCGAAGCAGTAATTAGTTTGGGGTCAGCCTTCCACAAAAAGTCGGGATTAAAAAAGTCAATAAAAAGTCGCAAAAAAGTCGCGAAAAAAGTCGCGAAAAAGACAGAACGGCGGACAGAACTTCAAGGGAGATTCAAAATTGAAAGTGTAATTAAATGGCACTTAATGGGCTCCGTATTACTTTAGCAATTATTAAATGAAGAAAATCTGTTTGACTAGAAAGTATGATTTTTTTTTTTTTTTATGCAAAACACACCATCGCCTCCATTCTTTTTAGCTCTTCTTTTAATCTGTGCGGCGTTTTCATATGCCTGTTGAATAGCCTACGTATAGCCGTACCCTCCCCCCGAGGAAAAACGGGAGGAGGACTAGAGACGTTCCCTCCTCCCGTTTTTCTCGGGGGAGGGTACGCTACAGGTAGACCACGTAGGCTACCTGTTGAAGGGTTTAAAATTTTGTGGAAAACGTTAGTAACATTGCAATTAATTCGCAACACCCACTTCTACA